>CABHPP010143501.1:1372-19505 GCA_902168425.1 Peromyscus attwateri
AAGGGATCTCACTCTGCAGTCCAACCTTGTATAGCTGTTACCTTGAAAGTTAAACATTCCTTCCTCGAGGGAGGAGGAGGAATCTTATAAGATCAGAAAATAGGCAAAACATATAAGGCCAGGAAGTAAATGAAATTTACAAGGCTCAGGAAACTCCTGAAAGTTACAAGACTCACAGGGCCCTTCCCAGAGTTGTATAAGCAGTAACAATCGCTGGGGAAAGGGGCCTCTGGCTGAGCTACTGAGAAGTCTTGCAGAGAGCTGCAGGGATACAGCTTTCAAGTCTTCTGAGTCACTCCTGCTGGGATGGGCTTTTTCAGAATGCAGCTGTGGCTGAGCCATCCACACCCCTCTAAGTCCTCCTCATCCACACTCCTGCAAGTAATAAACAACTCCCTGGTTCACTAAGCTACACTTGGGTGAAATTGTTCCCGTGGTCTGTGTCAGAGCCTTGATGTTTGTCCTTGGCTCCCCAGGAAAAGTCATACAACACCTAAGCTAGCACTAGGCTAGCCTCAAACTCAAGACAGTCTCACTGTATCAACCTCTGGGATTGATGCTGGGATGACAGGCATAAGCCAACCATGCTTGACTAGCAAAACACAATCCTGCAAAATAGTATTATCATCTTCATGATTTTTTTAAAATGAAGTACTGTGGATCAAAAAATAATGCAAAATATCCATTAACTCAAGGCTAGCTCAAGCTCCATGGCAAGACTCTTGTCTAAAAAAAAAAAAAAAACAGGGCCAATGAAATGGCTCAGTGGGTAAAAGTGCTTACTATCAAGCCTGATGACCTGTGGTCCATTCCCAGGACCCACGCTGCGGAAGGAGAAAGCTCCCTGCAGTGAATTGCCGTCTGACCCCCACAGACACCACACACAGTCACCTGTGCACATAGCCCTGAACTTCCTATGTTCTTTCAGAGGATGAAGGAATGAGCTATGGAGAACAGAGTTATTTACCCCAGCCGCATTCAACTCACACGGTCGCTCCTCCCCGTGCCTTGTCCCTGGAGTCCAGCCGAAAAAAACCCACAGTCAAGACCCTGGATTCTTGAGAATTTGTTCCACTCCCAGGCACAGCATTGAGTCCAGCATAGCGTGAGGGCCCCCGAAACCAGGCTGGTTCTATCTAAAACGGGCAGGAGATTAAGCTGAACGTGGCTCCTCTGAGATCCACAGGATGAGTCCCTTCCTCTGTACCACTTTGTCCTCCAGAGGCAGCTGTCCCATGCCCCGGCATCCCTGACAGTTCCGATGCCCTGATCCCCCAGCGTGACAGTGGCCAGGATGGATGGAGCATGCATTGCGGTGATGCAGCCGCTGAGGAGTTGCTTCATCACCTTTTATCAGACAACGTGGTTTGAACAAAAGTCTGTGAAGCTTACAACGCCAGCCATGCTTTCAGGCCGCCACTCTCTTCACGCCCTAGAGCTACTGAAAAGAAACGCTGTAATTGGGGCTTAACAAATGGAAACTGGGGAGGCAGCGAGATGACTCAGCAGATAAAAGATGACTGGGCCTAGGACCAGAGTTTGATCCCTGGGACCCATATGCCTGAAGGAGAGGACAGACTCGCCCAAGTTGTCCTCTGGCCTCTGCACACACGTCATGGCACAGCCAAACACAATAAATCAATAAATCAATGTTTTAAAAAAGATAGAAACTCAGGGGTCAGTGAGGTATCTCACTGGGTAACAGAGCTTGCCGCCAAGCTTTATTTGACCTTTATTTTATTTTATTTGACTTGTATTTTTTTATTTATTTTATTTGACCTTTATTTGACCCCAGGACACACCTGGCAAAAGGAGAGAACCAGTTCCTAAAGGCTGTCTTCTAACCGCCACGTGCATGTGCTGGCACATGAGCAAGAAAGAGCGTGCACACCTGTGCCCACACGTGTCCGTACCCATAATAATAATAATTAGTAAGGTAAAAAAGAAATTCACTGTTCTGGAGACTCAACCCCAAAAGCAAGGTGTTGGCAGGACCTGCACCCTCAGAGGTGTCTAAGTACCAGGACAAAATGCTCCCACATCCCCCGCCTGCATGCTGGCTGGCTCCTCGGCTTCTGCTGTTTCAACTTCCAGGAAGTGGCGGGGAGGTGCTGGAGAGATGGCTCCGTGGCTAAGAACACCGACTGCTTTTTCAGAGGACTCGAGTTTGGTTCCCAGCAACCATGTGGTAGTTCACAGCCATCTGTGACCTCCGTTCCAGGGCATCTGACACCCACTTCTGGCCTCTGCAGACACCAAGCACATACGTGGACCATACACACAGACAAAACATTCATACGCGTGGAAGTAAAAGAATAACCTGAAATAGATACTCCTCAACGTGGGAAAGATGCAGGCACGGTCTTTTGGATCCTTGCTGTAAGGAAGCAGGAAAGGAGCTCCCTGAGGTGATCAGGAAGGAGTCCTTCCTGGAGCTCTGGCAGCAGGCTGTGTGGGAAGAGCTGACCTTCAGAGAGTTTGACCCACGCAGCCAGTACTTCACAGCCGCAGCAGCCTTTTCAGAAGCACGTGTCCCTTGCTGGAATCTCCCCTAAACAACCTCAAGAGGGTTTGCTTTCTTCACCAACATTACAAATGGTAGGCATAACTTCTAACAAGCACCTTCATCGTGGGGGTTCCCCCACAGAGCCTCAGGAAATCTGGAGGGCCGTGACCCCAGGTTTCCATCTTCAAGAGTCTTAGCCTCTTGGCCTAGGCCCTTCCTTTGACCGCCTGTGGACAGCAGGCTGAGCTCAGGGAGAGAAGCTTTCAGGGTAGCCCTCAAGCAGTAGCAGGAAGTGGGGAGAAATACCCCAATTTTCTTGTCCTCGGGGAAGAAAGCCACCTGGCTGCCTCTCCCTTTCTTCTCGTCAAAACAAATCCAGAGTGGAAGAGCTGCTGAGCAAGAATGGCACCAAGGCCCGAGGCTCACAGCTCAGGGTTACAGACGGAGACTCGAGACTGCCCTTCAAGCCCAGACACGTGCAGAGCGCACAAGCCACACACTAAGTAGTCACCTTTTCCCCAGCTCTGAGAGGACTGATTGAGTAAGACGACATCTGTGGCCACAGCGGCTCCCGGCTCGGCAAGCCTAGCCCCGTAGACACTTGGGTTACCGCCAGTCCTCACTGGTGTGCTAGCATCACACTGCCTGGGCCTAGGGGACCCGAACTACAGAGCTGAAGACGTTTGCCTGAAGGCTTGGCAGCCGAGGCCTCCGGCTCCGGCTCCTGTGCTGGGAGAGGGCTTCCTCGCTTGTTTTCCTGTCTCCCTGGCAAGGGAGTGGGCAGGCCAGACTGGCACACAAGGATAACAGGAAGCAGGCTGGCCGAATACTTTGCAGAGCCTAGGCCTGGACATGCAGGACCTCTCTTGGTGCCGGTGTCAGAGCCAACAGCAGCCTGCTCCCAGCATACCCCAGGACACAGCGATGTCTGGTCTGCAAAAACGGCTTCAAAAGCTTTCTCATGGCCCAGCCAGTCCTTTCCCAAGGAGCAATTTCCATGAGCATTCTTTTTGTTTGTTTGTTTGTTTGTTTGATTGATTGATTAAGGCATGATCTCACTCGAGGGCTGCACTCGAACCCACTATAAAGCATGACCTGGTCTCAAACTCACAGATAACCTCCTGCCTCAACAGCCTCCCAAACTCTGAGATTATAACAAGGCACTGTTGAGGCCTGGTTCAGTGTTTTGTTGCTATTGTTTTTTGTTTTTCCAGACAGGGTTTCTCTGTGTAGCCCTGGCTGTTCTGGAACTTGCTCTGTAGACCAGGCTGGCCTCGAACTCACAGAGATCCGCCTGCCTCTGCCTCCCGAGTGCTGGGATTAAAGGCGTGCGCCACCACCGCCCCGCCTGGTTCAGCATTCTTAGTAGTCGCATTGAGCACAAACTGAGAGGCCGGCCCTAGCTTCTCAGTGTAGGGATTAGAAGCCTGCACCACTATGCCAGGTTCCCTTCTAAACTCCAGCTCCTCTGGAGCAGCTGTCCATTCGTGTTCCCTGGAGTCACCTCGTCTAAGAACACGTCTCTTCTCTATCAGTTCATCTGGCAGACTGAAGACAGTTCTGACTTAGTGCTATAGGAAGACAGGGGTAGCAACCATATCCTGGAAGGTTCCAAACAGTTTTGCCATTTGCCCAGCAAGACACTGCCATAAGTTGTTGAGGTGACACCCTATGCCAACGGGCCTCATTCTCTAAGAGTTGCCACCCTGGTCCTTCCCCACACTCAGCCATAGGCAATGCAAGCACACTAATGCCAAGGGGCAGCCTCACCAACCAGAGCTGGATCAAAAGAGTAAATGCTAACTCGTTCCCTGCCACCAACTCTGGGCTAAGCCTGAACTGACCTCCTGCAACTTCCCAGAAGGGCCTGCACAGTCACAACCAAGCCAACCATTATTCCTTTCATTGAACTCAGTAGGGTTTAGGATGGAGACCTCCAAAATGTGGCATCTGAGAAAACAGGAACTTGAGAGTCTGGTGGCACAGTCCTGCCCCCTCCCTTAAACAGGCCACAGAAGAACTCTCGGGTCTTCTCTGGAAGCAGATCATAGTGGTAAGTGTCATTTGAGGGCAACTGAGCTGGGGTGCTGCATGATCAGCAGTCACCAAAGCCACCCTGAGGGTGGTGACTTGAGAATCGCCCCCAGGGACTCCATCCGCAGTTGGTGGAGCTGTTCAGGGAGGTTTAGGGGGTGTGGTCCAGCTGGAGGTAACAGCTCAGGGGGTGGGGCTGAGAGTTTACAGCTTGCCTCACTTCCAATTGCTCTCCCTGCGTTGTGCTTGTGATTAAAGATGTGACCTGTCAGCTCCGGCCCTGCGGCCATGCCTGTTGCTGGGTGCCATGTTTCTGTCCTGTTATGATGGACTCTCATCCCTCCGGAACCAGAAGCCAAACACACTCTTTGGTAAGTTGCCTTTGGTCACGGTGTTTTATCACAGCAGCAGCAAAGGTACCACACACTGAGTCAGGGGGTCTCAAGTTCATCTCATGCCCGAGAAGAATGAGGAAAAGGGGACAGGGAGTGAGCAGAGCTGATGTTCATTGATCAAGGAATGGGAGAAAGAACTCCCGAGCATACCGAGTTCCAAGGGAGGAGCAGTGTGCTGCTCTGCGTGGCTCTTTGTGGGACACATGTGGGAAATGGATGACAGCACATAGAATCTACTTTCGAGGGGTTGTTTTGGAGCACATCACTAGCTGAGTCAGTAAGGATTCCACATGCTTTTGTCTCCTGACTTCCAGACCAGGCATATGGTACATGCACACCTGCACACATACACTAAGTATATATATATATATATATATATATATATATATATATATATATATATATACCTACATATGTACACACACACACATACATGTACCTACATACACACATATGTACAAAAATAAATAACCAAACAGAAAGGCATCACTGAGTGTCCAGAGCTGAGGATAAACAAAAGGAAAGCATTAAATACAAAAGGCTCTAAGGGAATTTTGAGGATAATGGACCCGCTCTACAAATGGACTGTAGCGAAAGCTACCCAGCTGTACACATTTGCTGACAGCCACAGAACTGCACACCACAGAGAGGGGTAAATTTTACTGTAAGAAAGGACATGGACTCTGGAGGCAGAGCCAGGCGGATCTCTGTGAGTTCAAGGCCAGCCTGGGCTACAGAGTGAGTTCCAGGACAAGCTCCAAAGCTACGCAGAGAAACCCTGTCTCGAAAAACCAAAATAAAATAAAATAAAGAAAGGACATGGGCCATGGAGTTGGCATGGCAGAACAGCACTCCATTTCCTGAGCTGTGGAACCCTGGGTAGGTCGAGGCTTCCCAGCCTTGTTCTCCTCATCTGCACACGGGACAGAGTAGCTTGTACTTCACAGGTTTGTGAGAGGATTTAGTGGGTGACATATGTCACCCGGTGCCTGGCACCCTCTCTCTGCACCAGAGGACTAGTTATGATCATCCAGCAATGTAGTTTATATGTAGTTATATGCATCTAGTTACGTGTCCTAGTATGAAGTCCTTCCCAGAAGTCCTGAGATCTGTCTGCCCTTCCTTCCACCGCCCCAGGCCTCCCTCCACCAGCCATCCAAGACAGGATTCCTGGGGAGAAAACATAGCATCCCTGAGGATGCCAGGAACCAGTTTGGTCTGTGAGGAGCTGGGTGTTGCTAAAACATGGCTTAGAGTTACAACTGCCAATGTGGGTAGACGGGTTACGTCTATTCCCTGCCACAGGCTGTGCCCTGCAGTTGAGCCAGTAAACTCACAAAGGGTAAAAACTCACAAGGTAAAAAGAAATGCTCTTCTTCATTTCAGTCTCTCATTGTGTCTTCTAATTTCCTGGAACATAGTAGACCTTCAGTAGCTTCTTGGCACATTATGGGGCATGCTAAACCTTGTTGGATTACCCAGTACTTGGCCAGCTGTAGCCCACAGGGACAGGTCATACCTCCTAGCCAACCTCTTGAAAACTCCTCCTGCCTGTCTGAACACACACACATGCACACCTCGGGAACGCCATGCTACACTGAGGATTGTGTGTGAAGTCGCCCAGTGATTATACAGAGCAAGAGAAAGCTCCCCCAGGAGATCCACACTGATGAGGATAAGAGTTCAGGACTGGTGTGCTGGCCCACACCTGTAATTTCAGGACTCAGAAAGCTAGAGCAGATGGACCACAAATTTGAGAATAGCTTCAGCTACAGAGTGAGACCTTGTCTCAACAAACGAACAAAAATCGGATGAATTGGAGGGTGCTGACCACCTGTGCGCTGTAGGCAGGCGCCGCTTGCTCCTTTGATCATGGGCAGAGCTGGTGTGCAGCGAATGTTGCAGAGGAGACCTCTCGGCTACTTCTCAGCCCTAAGCTTGCGTATGCACACTCTCTGATCGCAGAGACCTTGTCCCCTAGGGGCCCTATTTTTCAACAGATGCAGACCCATTTCAGGACTGATGGCCTGTGATTGGGAAACTCTGTCGTACCTTGTCAGGTCACAGTGTGTTTCGTGGGAACTGATGATGGTGGAGGCAGGGACGATGAGACAGCTGATCTGAAGAAGAGGAAGGGACTATTGTTCTGTTTCACTTTAAGACAGGGTTTCACACTGTCCGTGATGCTGGATTCAAACTGATGCGATCCTCCTGCCTCAGTTCTGGAATATAGGTGTGAGCCAACACACCCAGCTAGAGGAGTGCTTTTTAATGGAAATAGCTTATTTACAGAAGACCTCATGTCCATTTCTTCTGCAGCTTTGAGACTGCTTGTCTCAAAGGGGGATTAGAAAGACACACAGCCCCAGGAGGTGGGGGCAAAGAGCAGAAGAACCGAGAGCTTTACCCAATGTGTGCGATGTTACTTCTAATTACAGTTTAAGACCACTGTAACAGGCCCCAGACCTTAGCACAACTGACTCCATGATGCACGAGCCACCCAGGCTGTAAACACGTAGAGAGCACCACCTGCCCAAACAAAAACAGAGACCTAATCCATCACAGTCCATAGTGTGGGAAAGTCTCGAGATGTACTAACCTTGCCTTTTGGCTTCTGTAGTTCCACTTCTGGCTAACTGTTCTTGCTAACTGAGGTGTGTCAACCCAGGATGTGGTTTTTGTGCTTAAAAGCTCACCCTGAGAAAGGCTCAGTCCCGAACACCCAGTGTCACCACTGACCAGCTAGTAAAGTCTTTTTTTTTTTGGTTTTTTGAGACAGGGTTTCTCTGTGTAGCTTTGCGCCTTTCCTGGAACTCACTTGGTAGACCAGGCTGGCCTCGAACTCACAGAGATCCGCCTGGCTCTGCCTCCCGAGTGCTGGGATTAAAGGCGTGCGCCACCACCGCCCGGCCAATAAAGTCTTTGTATTGCCTTAACCCCCGTCTGTGTGGTCTCCCCTGCTGTGTACCCCAGGGCACCACAGAAAGGAGGAGTGCTGGGCATGGGCCACGGGCCACACACTTGCGTTCCCAGGACCAGGAGGGCTCAGGCAGGAAGATCATGGTAATGGTCGATCTTGGTGGTCAGCTTGATTGGCTCTGAGATCACCTAAGAGACACACCTCTGGGACAGCTCTGTGAGGATAGTCCCTGCACGGACTGACTGAGGGGAAGACCCTCCCCCGGAGCCGACAGCACATTCTGGCAGCCGCCGAGGTAGAGAGGTTGGAGGAGAAATATTGCTCTGTACCAGCCCCCCTTGCTGGCACACCCATCTACTCTGTTGCTGAAGCTGCTGTCCTTCACTGACAACAGAACTCTCCCTCCCTCCCAACCCTCCCCCTCCTTCCTTCCCTCCCTCCCTGCTTCCCTCCTTCCTTCCTAACTAATGCTGTGGAATGGGCATTGCATCCTCGAGAGAATAGTTCTGCGTTTACCTGAGTACCCCGTACTTTCCTTGGAAAGAGCACCCCACAAAGACCACCGATGCATCCTGATGCTTGGATGAATGGACTAACAGTTAAATCGTGACAGCCCCAATCTCCGAGTTCCTTCAGACTCTTGCGATTGCCAGGTCAGCCACACCCCCGACCGCCAGCCCAGACATCCTGCTGGCTTGTGACGCTGCCTTGAAAGCCCCAGGACGGCTCCTACGGGAATTCAAGGGCTAGGCTGAGGAATGAAAAGGACGGGGCTTGGGGTGGGGGGTGTTGAATCAGCCTAGGCTCAAAGGCTAAAAATAACCAGCTTTGTAGACTTCTTCCTCCAACTAGTCTAGGCCGGAAAAGGGGAGGGGGGTGGAAGATCGTCTGCACCAATCCAGAGGAAGAAGCTGCGCCGGCGAGGACAGTTAAACGGAGCATCTACCCCGGTCACCCTGTAGCTAGAACTGCGTTCCCATCTCTTTTAAAATGAAGGCAACTGAAGAGACTTGATGGGTTCTCTTCTTCAGTCCCACAGTTTAGAGAAGAGCGTAGGCAGGCACAGCAGACGGCCAGCCTGAGCCTCTGTCTCTACAAGCTCTGCTCTGGCTCCCTTATGGCTGCTCTGTGTTGTCACATCTGCACTAGGGCTGTGGCTGCGGATGAACCACGCATGTAGCGTTTCATGATAAAAGGGATGACAGCAGAAAGTGCTTTCAATTTGGGGGAACCCCAAGTGACACTGCAATCTGGGAGTATTCAGAGGCAAGTCTTGCAGATTTCTCTCAGGAAGACAAGGAGTAGGCAAGGATCTAGACTTCATGTCACATGGTCACAGAGGCACAGGTCTATCTATTATCCCAATACTTGTGATGTTGAGGAAGGAGGGTCACCTAAGCTCAAAAGTGCAAGACCATCTCAGGCAACATGACAAAGTCAGTCTTTAAAGATCAGCACTCAGGAGGCAGAGACAGGCCCCCATATCTCTGTGAGTTCAAGGCCAGCCTGGTCTACAGAGCAAATTCCAGGAGAGCCAGGGTACACAGAAAAATCCTGTCTTGAAAAAACAAAATAAGCAAACAAACAAAAAACAAAGAAACAAAAACAAAAACAAAACCCAGGTGTTTAGCACATGGCAGTAATCCCAGGCATGCCCTACTGCTTGCTGTATACAGAGTTTTTGTTTGTTTTGAGACAGGCTCTTACTATGTAGCCCAGGCTGGCCTCAGACTCACAGGGATCCACGTGCCTCTGCTTCCTAGGAGCTGGGATTAAGGGTGTACGCCACCATGCCCAGTTTATATCTAGGACTTTGGAAGCATCTGAAATGCATTGTGGGATAGATGATTTCGACTGTCAACTTGGTGGCATCTAGAATCACCATGGAAACAAATCTCTGGGCACATCTATGAGGGGGTACCTAGATTAGGTGTTAATTGAGGTCGGAAGACCTACTCTAAATGTTGGTGCTATCATTCCATGGGCTAAGGTCATACAATAAATTGAGAGAGAGAAAGAGGGAGGGAAAGAGAGAGAGAGAGAGAGAGAGAGAGAGAGAGAGAGAGAGAGAGAGAGAGGAGTACAAGCACTCATCTCCCTCTACTTCTGAACTGTGGGTTCGATATGACCAGCTACCTCAAGCTCTTGATGCCGTGGCTTCCCTGACATGGCTTCCCCGCCGTGATGTATGGTATCCTAGAACGATGAGCCGAGAGAAACCCTAAGTCCCCCATTGCTTTTTTCAGGACATTTTTGTCACAGCTACAAGACAGTAACTAATACCTGTTGCTTAGTGGTTGTCTAAGGGACCCTCACCTCCTCTATCTCTGTCACCCTTTTCACGAGATTATTCTGAGGCTCTGCAGGTGCCTTGGATGGGAGGCCTTAGATGACGGTTGTTAATTGTATTGGAATTCTTGGTTCTTGGGTGGTAGGAGGCTTTAGCCAGACTCTGGGGTAAGGGACTCCTCTCCCTTCTCATATCCCTATAATTTTCCTTGCTGTTGTAGAATATTATTTTAAGGTGTGTTACTTTTGTTTATGTTGCATTTGTTTAACTCTGTGAAGCTGTGTTACTTTGCCTGTCTAAGACACCTGATAGTCTAATAAAGACCTGAATGGCCAATGGCAAGGCAGGAGAAAGGACAGGCGGGGCTGGCAGGCAGAAAGAATTAATAGAAAGAGAAATCTGGGAGAAGAGAGATCTAGGAGCAAGAAAAGGAGGAGGACTCCAGGGACCAGCCACCCAACTACAAAACAAGCCACAGAGTAAGAGTAAGAGTTACAGAAGTAAGAGAACGGGAAAAGCCCAGAGGCAAAAGGTAGGTGGGATAAGTTAAGAAAAGCTGGCAAGAAACAAGCCAAGCAAAGGCCGGGCATTCATAATGAAGAACAAGCTGGGTGGCGGGAAAAGAGCAAAACCAAACGACAACACTTGTCTTTTATCCTGCTTCAAGTGTGGATGCTAGGCAGGGAAGTGGGGAATAAAAGGGCCACTCACAGGTAGCTGCTTCCTGAATACCATTTGAAAATACTGAGCATCTGTACTCACTCCCTCTGTGAAAATGGCATGGCCCATGGCCACAGACCCTTTCTGATGCAGACAGAATGCCTCGTATGTCTGGAGACCCTGTGAGATATGAGATGTGCTGACAGCTTCAGATACAAATGGCATGCTGATGTGCAGTCACCCCTTTCCTGACCACTAATGCAGAGAGCTTAACTCTACTTTTTTCCTCCTATCTCTCCCTGTGGCTATTGTGATCTCCAGCATGCCTGTCTTGTTGTCTTCATCTCCCAGACTCCAGAAAAACAATCTCCAGGTTTCTTTCTGAGCCCGTTTTTAAGTTCTTTTATCTTCAAGGTCTCAGGAAAGAACACTTAGCCTGTTACTTCAGGCTTCATCTCCTGGTGCCTCCTGACTCTCCACATGACTGGATCTGAGCCTCACATTTAAAGAAAGGCCAGAATCCCACACCTGGAAGGCTGAGGCAGGAGGATTTCCAGAAGTTCAAGGCCAACTTGGGATACATTGTGTGTAATGGGACAGGCCCATAGGGTGCAGGAAATTGGCTCAAACCAGTTGCTAAGGCATGCACATAATGTACTGCCTTATGAGCCAACCTGGAGTCTGCCTGAGGGCCTAGCAACAGTCGCTGTGGGAGTTCCTGATCATGTCCAGCCAATGAGGGACAACCATGCATTGTAACCAGATTGGGACACAGCTTGCATGCCCGGAGGAGGTTATATAAGTCCTTCCCCATTATTGAATAAATGAGTCCACTGTTTGCCTTCAACTGACTCCCAGTGTCTGTGTTGTTGATGCCGCGCCTTCTCACCCCCTCCTCCAAGGGTGCCATGAGGATCCAGCAACAATTGTGAGACTATCTAAAAAAATCAAAATAATTTTGTGGGTCAACCAGCCAGAATCCATCCTTAGTAACTTCTGATTCCTGCCCTGTTTGTTCCTTGGCTAAAAAATCCCCACTTGTTGTGCTCTGGTTTGAACTCAGTTTAATGGCTCCTGAATTGAATATTAAATATCTTTTTAACACTTTACTGTCCAGCTCTGTATCACCCTCTCTTCCTCCTCCTCTCTCTCTCTCTTTTTTTTTTTTGTTTGAGACAGTCTCACATAACTCAGACTGACTTCAAGTTTGCTATGTAGCTAAGAATGAACTCTTGATCCTCCCGCACACAGATGCACAACACATGCACACATGTGCACATTCTCTTTCCTATCACACAGATGCACAACAAATGCACACATGTGCACATTCTCTTTCCTATCTTCTTTTTTGAAAGGCAGGGTCTCACTCTATAACCCAGGCTAACCTCAAACCCATAGTAGTTGTCTTGCTCAGTCTCTGAGTACTGGATTCTAGGTGTGTGCCACTGTGTCCAATGCTCACTTCATTTATGAAGGTGGATCAACCTAAACTATCCTTACGCTCTCTGTTGCATCAAAGACTAAAGGAGCAAGACCCAGACAAGAGGAATAACTGTTCACCCTGAAAAAATGACTTCCTTTCTCCCAAAATAAGCTGGTTCTGAAAAAAAAAAAAGTCCTTTAGAAGAAAGAAAAGGCAGGCAGGACACAATCCACAGAGTACAGACATCTTCAGCTACATACTCATGGTTAGACTGAATCTCTCCCAGAACTGTGTGGAAACATGAGAATCCCCTAACGTCATCATCCCATGGGACTGAGTATAAGCACCAACTGTCCTCAGGCCACATTGAAAATCTAGAAGCCCCCAAGACATTAACCTACATACTAATACCAAGGACTTTGTGGAGAGCAGATATGTCAAAAGTCACCTAAAGGAGTAACAGTACAGCCTGGGCTCCACTGTCCTCGGTTATTTTAGGCATTTTAAACCATAAGTGCAATTAAAACGAAAATCAATGTTCTCAACAACTAAAAGGCAATCAAGTTACTTAAGCTCCCTCTCAACAAATGCAGCCATGGTTTCTGGGAGTCTGTCTATAGCATTTGGGCACTGTTCAGACACCAAATTACTTAGCCAGCAGACAAGAGTGTAGAGAGTTCCAGTCACCCAATCAAGAGGCTATTAAAATATGAGTCATGAATCTCCAGTTCTGCCCCAGTTCACCAAGGACACTCTGACACCCCTCATCCTTGCTGGGAGGCAGGTCTGAGGGGATGGGATGTCGAGGCATTCTGCTTTCTCCTTCTCTTATAGCTGTAGCCTGAGATGGCCGCACACATTTATCATCAGGGGCCTTTTGTTACATAGGTACCCTTTTTTTTCAGGTTTAACCCTCAGCCTTAATCCTGGGTGCTTCCCACTTCTAGGATCTCTGTGCCTCTGGCAGTGAGAGGGCAACCAAGCTCTTAATGAACTTGATTTGTTCCCACCCTCCAGATCTGAGCATCAGGGGACAGAGAGGCATCTGACCTTGAATCTGAGCTCAGTGAGGATCTGTCCTGTAGCCACGGTACCTGATTGGGAGAGAAGAGAGTCTCCTCAGGAGGTGACTGACACAGGGAGCTTGCAGCACTCAGGGCCCATCCCATCAACACTAATGGTGGTGGTTTAAATGAGAAACGTCTGCCATCTTCTCCAGCCTTTGAATGTTTGGTCCCCAGTAGGTGACATTGCTTGGAGAGGCTAGGGAGGTGTGGCCTCACTGGAGGAGGTGTGGCCTCGTTGGAGGAGGTGTGGCCTCCTTGGAGGAGGTGTGGCCTCGTTGGAGGAGGTGTGGCCTCATTGGAGGAGGTGTGGCCTCGTTGGAGGAGGTGTGGCCTCGTTGGAGGAGGTGTGGCCTCGTTGGAGGAGGTGTGGCCTAGTTGGAGGAGGTGTGGCCTCGTTGGAGGAGGTGTGTCACCAGAAGCGGCTTTGAGAATTTAAAGATCAAATCCACTTCTAGTTACTCTAAGCGCTGTGTTTGCAGTTCCTGTCCCTGCTGCCATGCCCTTGTCCCGCCATCGTGGACTCTAGCCCTCTGGAACCATAAGCCCAGATACCCTTTTCCTTGGTCAGTTTCCTTGGTCATGGTGTTTTATCACAGCAACAGAAAAGTAAACAATACACAACACTGAGGCGATCAGTGCCTGTCACCCATTCACACACACACGAACCGGAAACTGCTGCTGTGGGCTTTGCCCTTTAAGGGCTGTCATGGCTGCCTCATCTGCACAGTGGGATACCAATGTCGCAGCGGTGGCAGGCAATCTAATTCCACTTGATGACAGAACCCTTCACCTGAGAAAATAATTGTAATATCTGTTTCCGTGTCCTCCTGTGTTAGAAAATGGGGGATAGGACTCTTTCTACCCTTAAACTTTTCCAATCTAACTTTTTATCCATCAGCTGCGCTTGGATGTTTCTAGACTACAGGATTTACTTACTTATTACAAGCATGTTTTTTTTTTTTTTTAATTATAGCAGACTCTTAAATTTTTAAAAAGAAGAAGAAAAGTTATCCAATTCAAACGGAAGTAAAGGAGGTGGGAGGCCAGACTTGGTGGCACGAACCTGTAATCCCAACATTAGAAGGAAGTAGAGGCAGGGTGATCAGTAGGTCAAAAGTTATCCTTGTCTACAGAAAGCACTTACGGCAGCCTGGACCTTGTCTCATGCCGGGTCCCGCCCAGCCTGTCAAACATTCTTGAATAGGAGAGTAAGGATTGAGAAATAACAGATAGGAAAAATAGAGACATAGGCATAAAAGAAAAGGAAAGAGACACAGAATAGTTTCGGGAGGGCTCTGAGTCAGTACCACAGTCACTCTGAGCTTATTACTTAGAGCATTTTTATACCCAAAGCAAGGGGGGCAAAAGACCTCCCCTCTCAAGGACATCATGGTTTCAAAGCACAAACAAGTGTAAACACCTCCTTAATTCTCAAGACACCTAGTAACCATGCCTTTGGCCATACATCCTGTTATCCAGCCTTGAGGAATAAGACAAGCTTGAACTCTCTGACCTTGAGTCAAGATGGAAATCAAGCCACAAAGCCAGAGTTCTTGTGGGCTCCCACAGCCTCAAACAAGACAAAATACAAAATGGGCAAGAGAAAAGCCTTTGGTCTGTATCTACAAGGTCAGCCAATCATGTATCCAAAATAGGCGGGCAGGTATAATAGTTCAATTGTAGAGAATTTGCCTAACATACTCAAGGCTCTGGCTTTGAACCTCAGCACCACATAAAACTGGGTATGGCAATGCAGGTCTGTGATCCTGGTCCTGATGAGGAGGAGGCAGGAGGATCAAGAGTTTAAGTCATCCTCATCTATATACTGAATTCAAGGTCAGCCTCCCAAGTGCTGGGATTACAGACATGTGCCACCAAGCCCGGCTTAAAAATTAATTTTATAAATGCTATACTTACAAACTGGGAACAGTGGTACCTAATTATAATTTCAATGCTCAAAATGAGGTATGATCAGGAGTTCAAAGTCATCCCTGGCTGCATATTGAGTTTAAGGCTAGCCTGGGCTACATGAAACCCTGCCTCAAAGAACAACAACAAAATACTTGAATTACATTTTAAACATAGGCTTGAAAGGAGAGAAAGACTACTTCATTTGCTTTGTTGTTATTGTTTTTCGGTGTGTGTCTATGCAGTGGATGCTGGGAATGACGTTGCTATCACACTCAAGACCCCTTTTTGAGACAGGGTCTCCTCACTGACCTGAACTCACTCATTAGGCTTGTTTTCTCCTTTCTTCTCTGTGCCTGTGATAAAAGACTCTGATTAAAAGCAACTTAGGGGAAAAGGGTTTAATTCAGCTTAGAGGTTGCAGTCCATCATTGAAAAGTCAGGGCAGAAACTCAAGCAGGACTTGAGGTAGAAACCATTGAGGAGCACTGCTTGCTTGCTCACTCAGGCCCATGCTCAGCTAGCTTCCTTAAACAACCCAGGACTAACTGCCCAGGGAACAGTACCTTGGACAGTGAGCTGGGCAGTGACGGAAATTCCTTGCAGACTGCCCACAGCCCAATCTGATCTGGTCAATCCCTTTGTTGAGAACCTTTCTCAGGTGACTCTAGGCTACATCAAACTGACGTTTAAAGTTAACGAGGTGTGGTAGTTTGAATGTAATTGGCCCCCATAATCCCAAAGGGAGTGGCACTATTAGCAGGTGTAGCCTTGTTGAAGTAGATGTAGCCCTGTTGGAAGAAGTGTGTCACTGTGGTGGCGGGTTTTGAGATCTCTTTTGCTCAAGCTTCACTCAGTGTGACAGACAGTCCACCTTCTGTTGCCTTCTGATCAAGATGTAGCCAGCCCCATGTCTGCCTGAACACCGCCATGCTCCTGACCGCCGCCATGCTCCTGAACGCCGCCATGCTCCCAGCCATGATGCTAATGGACTGAACCTCTGAACTGTGAGCCTCCACCTCAATTAAACGTTTCCTTTATAAGAGTTGTCGTAGTCACAGTGTCTCTTTACAGCAATAGAAACCCTAACTGAGACACTAAGACAGCTGGGTTGACTGACCAGCAAGCCCCAGCAATCTCCCTGTCCCTACCTAAACACAAACTACCATGCCCCGAATCTTCATGAGTGGTTTAGCGATTGCATTTAGGTCCTCATTCTTGTAAGGCAAACGTCCCAGTCTACTTTTGTTTCCTAAGACAGGGTCTTTCTTTCTGTGTAGCCCAGTATGATTTCATGTACTCTGTATCCCAGGCTTACCTGAACTTGCAGTAATTCTCTGCCTCTGGCTCCTGAAATTGGAATTACAGGTGTACCACCACAACAGTTTAAGATCGCCTTCCTTCCTTCTTCCTTTCTTCCCTCCCTCCTTCCTCCCTCCCTCCCTCCTTCCTTCCTTCATTCCTCCCCTCCTTCCTCCTTCCTTCCCTCCTTCCTTCCTCCTTCCTCCTTCCCTCCCTCTTTCCCTCCCTCCCTTCTTTTTTGACAGGGCTTCATAGACTTGAACTCACTATATAGCAGGAGACAACCTTGAATTCCTGATCCTCCTGCCTCCATCTCTTGAGTATATCATCACATTTGCTTTAGAATATTTTTCTAGGACCAGCAAGATGGCTCAATGGATAAAGCTCTTGCCCCAAAAGCCTGATGACCTGAGTCTGACCCCTAGAACCCACATAAGGGTAGAAGGGGAAGAACCAACTTCTCAGAGTTGTCCTCTGACCTCCATATGCCCATCATGGCACACAAACAATCCCACATATACATTATACACACATAATAATAAATATAAGTCTTTATAGACTACCTTTTATTATTTGACAATTTCAAACATGTAAACGATGTATTGTGATTATATCCACTATAATACATCTCTCTCCTACCTTCATATCTTCTCCCTTTTTCTTTCTTTCTTCCTTCCTTTTTTCTTTCTTTTTTTCTTTCTTTCTTTCTTTATTTGTAGCCCACTGTGTCCAATTATTGCTGCCAGTTGGAATGTCGAGCGATTGTGTGCAGACTTTAGTCAGCTAATTATGGTCGCAGTGAGCTCAGGAGTGTATGTCCAGAGACAGCATCTCACAGCATTCCTCCCTATTCTCCCCGAGCCTTGGGCAAGGGCCAGGGACGTTTATGTATGGATTTGTACGTGTGAGTGCCGTGCCCACAGACGTCAGAGACTGAGTCAGATCCCTTGGAGCTGGAGTTATAGGCAGTTGTGAGCTACCGGGTATGGGTGCTGGGAACTGAATTTGAGTCCTTTGGAAGATCAGGAAGTGTTCTTAGCTGCTGAGCCATCTTTCTAGCCTCTCCCTATTTTTTTTTCCACAGAGACAGCTCTCTTTGTAGCACAGGCTGGCATGGAATTATATATGGCCCAGGATGGCCTCAAACACATGGCAATCCTCCTGTGCACTGAGCCACCATGCCCAGCATTTGAAGCTATGTAGACATGCAGTAAGCATTATATCTGTCTGTTACTATTTTTACCTATTTCAACATCCTCTTATTAACTGCAAGGATGTTTCGTTCATCCCCGGTTGATAGCATGACAACATAGGAAGAGAACAGAGAGGGAAGGAAGTCGGCTTGCAAGGCCACGCACTCGACTCATTTCCCAGAGGAAAACACCGACAGGCTGCGGATCCTGTGGGACTGCTTTTGCTTTTGTTTTCTGAGACAGAGTTTTGCTATGTAGGAGGCCCAGGTTGGCCTTAAACTCCCAACCCTCCTACCTCAGGCTCCCATATGCTGAGGTTACAGGCTGTACAGGTACATGCCCAAATAGAATCGCTTTTTTAGTGATTCAGCAGCCTACATTCTGGTATGGTGGAGAGGGGGAGAGAGAGAGAGAGAGAGAGAGAGAGAGAGAGAG
>CABHPP010143501.1:19605-31924 GCA_902168425.1 Peromyscus attwateri
CAAGTGGTGTGGGTTCCAGGGGAGCCTGTGCTACAAAAAGAGCTGTCCCTGTGGAAAAAAAAAAGAGGGAGGGGGAGGGAGGGAGGGAGGGAGGGAGGAAAGGAGGGAGGGAGAAGAGACCTACAAACACAGCTTTTAACCTTGAGTTCCATGGCTAGAAGCCATAAGCCCATCATTCAGGCCATTTTGTCACCTCAGGTCTTTAAAGATGAATCATCATGCCTAATGGAGGAGCTGTGTGTGGAAGCCAGGAGGCGGTGACTTCCCCTCTTAGCTCTGAGGCTGTTTTTAAAAAAAGCTATCCAAGGAAGTCACTTAAGCACTGTTTCCTTATCTGTGGGAAGGAGAAAATCGTCTGATGCCCTTTGATCCTCGTCTGAGGAGAGGCTTATGCTGTCTGCCAGGAGATATAGAGAGCTGTGTCCAAAGTGTCCCGCACCCCCGAGACTAGCCAACACTGGCAGAGTTGACTTTGAGTTCATTGACGGTTCAGAAATTTGGATGACTGAGTGATGTGAAAGCAGATATTAGGTCTAGCCCTGCACTTCCTGTCTCTGGGTATCTGGGGGTTTTAAAATGAGAGGAGCTGGGACTCAGGAGACTACGGAGGTTTTGAGTTTGTTATTGTTGTTCAGGTATGGAAGACTAAACCCAGAGCCTTAAGCACGTTAGGCAAGTGATCAAACTGACACAGTCCCCTGCCTCAGCCTCTCAAGTGCTGGGATTGTATGGGTGAGCCAACCCATTCTTTCTAAATGGCATTTTTCTTAAATATTACTAATGTTTCATATCCAGATGTAGTGGCTCACACCTGTAATCCCAGTACTAGGGAGCCTGAGTTAGGAGATTTGCAAACTTGAAGCAATCTTGAGTTACATAGTTTAGTTCTAGGCCAGCCTAGGCTATCTGGTGATACCCTATCTCAACCATCAGCCAAGCTGGGCCATGGTGGTGCACGCCTTGAATCCCAGCACTTGGGAGGCAGAGGCAGGAGGATCTCTGTGAGTTTGAGGCCAGCCTGGTCTACAGAGTGAGTTCTAGGACAGCCAGGGCTGTTTCACAGAGAAACCCTGTCTCGGAAAAAAAACAAAAACAAAAAACAAAAAGCAAAAAACAAAACAAAGAAACAAAACAACAACAACAAAAAAAACACCAGCCAACCAACCATTCAAACATAGTCTTTCTCTGGGTATGTACGGCTTCCTGGTGTGTATGGAATTGTCTTGATGGTGGCTAATACATTGAAAGAATTGTATTGAGTTGTTTATTTAGATAATTTTTATTTTTTAATAGTTTATTTTTATTTTATGTACATTGGTGTTTTGCATGCATATATGTCTGTGTGAGGGTGTCAGATCTTAGAGTTAAAAACAGTTGTGAGCTGCCATCTGGGTGCTGGGAATTGAACCCAGGTCCTCTGGAAGAACAGACAGTGCTCTCAACCTCTGAGCCATCTCTCCAGTACCCTCGATATTTTTATTTTTATTTCATGTGTACTTGCTACGTAGTTCAGGCTGGCCTCAAGTTTGCAGGAGGCCTCTGGCTTCATTCTCCTTCATGCTGGGATTACAGGCACATGTCCCCATGCCTAGACTCATGTTGGTAATTATGGGTGTACATGCAAGCATCCTGGGAACACAAGATGTCCATCTGAATGTCTTCTTATCTATAAGTGACCCATAGTGATCAGAATAAGTATGAAATAAGTCTCTGCTGATGGTTCTCAACACTGGTCTGCACGTGTATGTATGTGCCACATGGTTTCCCAGGATACTCACTAGGAGCTCCACTTTCTCCAAATGTAGAAGGCTCACATGTGATAATATTCCTGGGTGATACGAGCAAACATCTACTCACCCAAACTGGGGAACCGCAACTGACCAAAGTACAGACACCACCAAAGTCCAACTCGATGAACCAGTGAGTTTTATTGGGGTTACCCACAGGAATATGGGTGAGGAGTCACTTACAGGAGCAGAAATGACTCACAGACAGCTGTATCACCAAAGTCCACCCCAGCACGGGCAACAGCTCACAAAGCTGGAAACCTGGAGCACGCGGCACCGTCTGCAGGCAGCTCAGCCGGTTGGAGAGCGTCCTTCTCCGGCAGCTTGGCTGGTCTTTGTTTCTTCCAGGCAGCTCAGCTTATCTAAGAATGACTCTCAACAGTCCCGACCCCTTCTACATGCTTGGGGAAAGAGGAACCTAGTGAATCTGGTCGGTTTCATGGACTTCCTGAAGCCACGGAGTTGTTTCCTTCCTGATACTCCCAGCAGAATAGAATGTTTCACGGGCCTTAGACTCTCCTGTTCTTTCACCTGACCTTTGACAACCTGTCATGAGGCGCTTCCCTCCAAAATGGAAGGTTTTAATCTTAGAGGAAGCCACTACACAACAAAAGTAGAGTTGTGTAAAAATTCTTACTCTGAGGAGCCCTGAGGAAGGCTCTATAAAACAACACGTGCCAGCCTGTAAGAGACATGATGTGGAAACTGGTCTATCCGTGGGATGAAGAGCAAGCAGTGTGGCCACGTGGAGGTGTTTGCTTCTGGAGGGGCCACTAGAGAGAAGGGTTCCTCATGTGGTCTCTGGTCAGATAGGTGCTCAACAGTGGAATGCCCCAGGTCCCCCGTGCTTGTCAACTGAACCCTTCGAGTTTCAGAACAGCTAGAGAAGGAGCCTTCAAATGGACAGCCTGTTCCAGGAGGAGCAGCTGATGGGGCCAGAGAAGCTCTCACAAGCACGGTGAAATTCTGAAAGCTGCCTGCTCTTGTTTCACTAATACGGTTTTTTTTAAAAAAAAAAATGCTATCCGGATATGATCCTGCATGCCTGTGAACTCAGCACTTGAGAGGTGAAGGAGGGTTAAGAGTTCAAGGCCAGCCTGGCTACCTGAGATCCTTTCTCAAAAGAAGCCGTTTTGCTAACTGGCATGAGTGACTTTGGAACTGTCAATGAAATCTGCAATGTTTCAAGAGTGATCTTCCTACCAATGCTCCTTTCAGGTCCCTGCTTTACCCAGAGGGTTGAGCCCAAACTCCCCCAAAAGCTTTGCTGTAAGTCACCTCTGCAGCGTGGTTTACTGTGTACCCTTAGACACCTGTCTTATATCCTTAGATTGGTGTCTTACCTTTTACAATGAATGTAGGTTTTCTTGAAAATACCACATCATAATGAGATTTGACACAGATTGAAGATTAGGAAAGTTACTGTTGCTGGGAGTTACATTTCTATGGAGAAGTGATGCCTGTTACAGAGTTACTCAAGTGTTTTTTAATTATTAGTTTTATGTATCTGACTGTTTTTGTGCATGTATGTAAGTGTGCCACATGTGTGCAGTGAGTGCCTGTGGAAGCCAGGAGAGGAGATCAGGTCCTCCAGAACTGGAGTTTCAGATGGTTTTTGAGCCACTATGTGGGTCCTGGGAATTTGAACCTAGGACATCTGCAAGAGCAGCCAGTGCTTTTACATGCTGAGTCATCTCTCCAGCCAGTTACTCAGATTTTTAAAAATTATTTCTTGCTGGGTGGTGGCACACACCTTCAATCCGAGCACTTGGGAAGGAGAGTCAGGTAGATCTCTTGAGTTCAAGGCCAGCCTGGTCTACAGAGCAAGTCCAGGATAGCCAGTGTTACACAGAGAAACCCTGTCTCAAAATTCTCAATAAATAAATAAGCCGGGTGGCGGTGGCGTACGCCTTTAATCCCAGCGCTCTGGGAGGCAGAGCCAGGTGGATCTCCTCTATGAGTTCAAAGCCCAGCCTGGTCTACAGAGCGAGATCCAAGACAGGCACCAAAACTACACAGAGAAACCCTGTCCAGGACAGGCACCAAAATTACACAGAGAAACCCTGTCTCGAAAAACCAAATTTATACATAAACAAACAAACAAACAAATATTAAGATAATAGTAATAATAATAATTTCTTTTATTTTTGAGATTACAATATAATTACATCATCCCCCTTCCCTTTCCTCCCTCCACACCTTCCTATATACCCCTCTTTGCTCTCTTTCAGGTTCACGGCCTCTTTGTTGTTACACGCATTGGTATTTATGTATATACACATATACACTAAATATAACCTGCTCGGTCTGTATGATGTTACTTGTACGCGTGTTTTCAGGGCTGACCATCTGGTATTGGATAACCAGTTGATGTGCTTTTCCCTAGGGAACACCATTTCTCCTAGTCTCAGCGTTCCTCCGTGGCCTATAGTTCTTCGGGTCGGGTTGAAGCCTCGTGGCCTTTCACCCATCCACTTGGGCCTGTCTATTGTTGTCCTTATTCAGCTTATGTTCAGGCAGTCATATTGGCGAGACTTCATTGGTGTAGATTCTGACATTGCTAGGAGACATAATCCCGCAGTGAATTCCCTGATCCTCTGGCTCTTACAGCTTCTCCCCACCACCCCTCTCCTGCAATGTCCACTGAGCCTTAGTTGTTTGTAGACGTAGCCATTGGGACTGGGCTCCACAGCTCCACCTTTTGATTGGCTGTGGTTTTCTAAAATGGTCTCCATCTGTTGCAAAGAGAGGTTTCCTTGACAAGGGGTGAAGACCGCACCTACCTCTGGGTATAAGGACAAATATTTAGAAATAGTTAGAGTTTATGCTGGTTTGGTAAATGGCACATGTAGGTTCTCCTACACAATTGGTGAATTCCCTAGCCCTGGCTTGTTAGCTAGCTTTCCAGTACCAGGCATGATTTCCCTCTTGCTGAGCAGGCCTTCAGTCCAAAGAGAGCTGTTGGTCACCACCAGGGTACACCTGCCACTATGGACCCTTAGGGTTGTCATGCCATGCTGGTAAGTATTGTGATTCATAAGCATCATAGCCGGGGAGGACTGTGGGTTGCTTCCCTCCTTTGGAAGCTTGCATGGCACTTTTCGTGCCATGAAAGCTGGTCCTCAGGGAGGAGGCTTTCAGGTCGGTTCCAGATCAGGGGCCTCTGGACTCTGCAACTAGAGTGCATGATGGCCTTAGAAACAAGGACTTACCTTCACACTCTGAGGGGCAACCCAGGGCTATAGCAATAGTCTGCAATGTTTGAGAGTCTCTTGAACAACCCTGAATTTTAGAAGTAAAAATTAGAAGACTTAATTTAAGAAAGATGAAGTCTTTTTCCTGAGAATAAAAAGCATGAATAATTCAATTAAATCTTAATTCTTATTGTTATTGGATTTTATTGTTGTTGTTTTGAGATAGGATCTCATTTAGCCTGGGCTGCCCTAAAACTCGCTATATAACTGAGGATGACTTTGGATGCCTGGTTCTCATGCCCACCTCATGAGTGCGAGGCCGTGGGCCTGCACTGCCATGTGGTTCTCAGGCCCACCTCGTGAGTGCAAGGCTGTGGGCCTGCACTGCCATGTGGATCTCAGGCCCACCTCGTAAGTGCAAGGCTGTGGGCCTGCACCGCCATGTGGTTCTCATGCCCACCGTGTAAGTGTGAGACTGTGGCCTGCACCACCATGCTTGGTTAATGCGTTGCTGGGAATTCAACCCAGGCCTTTGTATATATGGTCAGACAAGGACTCTACCAACTCAGCTATGTCCCTGGCCCAACTTCATACCTCTTTACACTCCTGTGTTTTAGTCACGTACAATCATATGTGGGTTTGTTCTGTTGTTGCTGTTATTTCTGAGACAGCTCAGGCTGTCCTCAAATGTATGTGCTATGCAGGCCAGGTTGGCCTTCCCGATCGTCCTGCTGTACCTGGCCTGACAAGAACGAAGACATTCTGAAGAGACACCTGGGTTTCTCCCTTTAGCTATCAGACCACTGAACCAATGACCCCAGTGGATTGAAATGTCCCCAGGAATCTCGCACTGGGAGAAGGAAAACTCTGAATCCTGGTGACAACGGGGGTGGGGGTGGGGTGGGGGTGGGGTGGGGAGGACCTTGTCTCTGCAGTTCTGATAACTTATCAAACCCCCTTGCAGGAGATGCTGCAGCTGAGACAATGCTGGGTCAGTGGTGGACACAAACACACTTAATCAGAATTGCTTAGCTATACATACCTCTTGCACTCGTTTAAACCGAAATCTCAGTCTGGATCCCAAAGATAAACTTGGGGCAGAGAATAGCACATCCCAATGTGACTGTGCCCCTGTCTCTACTTGTCATTATTATTTATCTCTTTAATCAGCCTATTGAGGACCAGTGGTCAAACCTGGCTTGCTAGGACTTCAGGGGTCCAGGCTCCGATCCTAACTGCTGAGGTGACATGATCTCCTACTCCCAAGTACTGGGTTCTACACATCATCATAGCTGCCTTAGGATTTTTTCCTTTTCTATCCATATGTAAAATGGGCATTTTTACCTATGAGAGTGTTTATGTCTATGAAAAATAATATAAAATAGCACACATCAGACTCCAGTGGTGCCCAGTGATTGGTAAATCCATGCATGAAATGCTTCTTCCTCAATGTCAGACTTCCAGAGTCCGGGTGACCTGCTGTTAAGTGGACAGGAAATCATCCAAGGGTCTCATTTACACAGCACTGTGAATGACTCAAATAGATTTTCCTTCAGCTGCTTAATGTAGATAGTGTGGGTGGCTGTGTGTGAGCAAACACACACACACAGAGACAGAGAGACAGAGTGACAGACAGAGACAGACAGACAGACATAGAGAGAGATCGTCAGCGCTTATCTAAATACCAGGAACATAGAGTGGAGCGAGTCTTGTTCTGACCCCCGAGCAAGGCTGCCCGAGTTTAGACCCTGCTTTCACCCTAATTAACACAGAGAGAAAGTAATTTAATCTTTTTGTTGGTTTCATTGATTTTGATGTTCAGAGGCAGGATCTCACTATGCAGTCCCGGCTGCCTGAGACTCACTGTGTAGATCAGGACGGCTGTGAAATATCGGCAGTCAGCCTGCCTCCACTCAAACCCAGCTAGGCAGTCATTCTCTCTCTCTCTCTCTCTCTCTCTCTCTCTCTCTCTCTCTCTCTCTGCTATGAACTGAACTCAGAGTCTCATGTGTAGGTAAGTGCTCTACCACTGAACTACATGCCAAGTCAGTAATTAATCTTTCTATACCTAGTTTCCCCCATCCCTAAAGGTTTGCTATTAATAGTTCTATGTCTCGTGGTAAGTGAGTTACTGTGATACATGTGACACACTTCGAACAGGGCCTGGCACATAGTAAGTGCTCAATAAACATTAGTTACGATCACGGATGATGGCATTTCGAGCATAAGGTAGAATTCTTGGGTGGCTTGCTTCCTTCCCCAAGCCCGAGCCAAATGCCCCCTCACCAGATGGCCGCCTGCTTATGGGGAGGGAGAACCATCTGCTCTGCCGAGTGTCAGGAGCACAGCTCCACAGTGAATGAGAAGGCTTTCAGCTTGGGGAAAGTAGATGTGAGGGGTGCGTTTTCACTAGAAGTATTGCATCACAGGAAAAGGAAGAGGGATTATATGACCTCCTTAAGCAAGGAGTCCTTGGGACCAGCAGGAAGCCGTGCTCCGAGGAAGCTTTCTCCTCCACTGGTGCACATCCTTCTCTTCTCTGGGGTGTAGAGTGGGAACTCAGAGAGCTTTGTCTCTTTTTGTGTGTATGGGGGGGGGGCTCACCCCACCACCAACTCCCACCCCCAAACTGCAAACTCCCATCTTGTTCTGCCTGCCTAGTGGCCGAGGAACAAGTAGCATGATGGGGAAGGCAAAGGGAAGAAACTTGTTCAGACTTCTGTGGGGTTTGCTTGTTCCTTGTGCTTGAGACAGCATCTCATTAGGCAGCCTAGGCTGGCCTAGAACTGCCCCCAGTTGAGCTGTATCCTAACTCTCTTGAATTTGAACTGCAGCTTCAGTGGTTACTAAAATGCAAGGTCAGGTGCTATTCATTTCATACATGGACCGGTAAACTTCCTCAACACGTTTATCAAATCTCCTTTCTCTGTTCATTGTTTCAACTTCAGACATTTATGCGTTTATCTGATTTGTATCACATTATTATCTGATATCCTTTTATTATTATTATTTGTGTGTGTGTGTGTGTGTGTGTGTGTGTGTGTGTGTCTGTAGTATCTCCGTGTGTTTGAGAGAGAAGGGGTGCATTAAGGGCCAGGAAGGATGTTGGGTACCCTGCCTTATCACTTTTGGCCTTACACCAATCCTCCTGTCTCTGTCCCCATGGAACTGGATTATAGCCTCTTACAGCCAGCCACACCCTGCTTTTTCCATGGGTGCTAGAATCCAAACTCTGCACATGCTCTTTCCCACTGAGCTATCTCCAGCGCATTTGCCTTGGCTGGCCTGGCTGGCCAATGAGCTCCAGAGACCTGCCTGCCTCTGACCCACGAGTGATGGGATCGTAGACATGTGCTGCCTCCCCCGGCTTTTATGTGGGTCCTAGAGATCTGGACTCCGGTCTTCACACTTGCAGAGCAAGCTCTTTAGCCCCTGGGGCACGCCGCACCTCAATATCCCTCCTGGATTAGCTTCATTGCTCAGAACCAGCCTTCTCTAGGAGTCCTTACTTTTTTTGTTTGTTTGTTTTTTGAGACAAGGTTTCTCTGTGTATCAGCCCTGGCTGTCCTGGAACTCTCTTTGTAGACCAGACTGGCCTTGAACCCACCTGCCTCTGCCTTCTGAGTGCTGGGATCAAAGGCATATGCCACCACGCCTGGGTAAAAATGTTTTGTTTGTTTGTTTTTTGGTTTTTCAGATAGGGTTTCTCTGTGTAGCTTTGCACCTTTCCTGGAACTCACTTGGTAGCCCAGGCTGGCCTTGAACGCATAGAGATCCGCCTGGCTCTGCCTCCCGAGTGCTGGGATTAAAGGCGTGCGCCACCACCCGGCGTAAAAATATTTTTAAAAAAGGTACATCACGTCCTCCTTTTCCTTTTCTTAATTTTAAATATTTATTTAAAGTTTTGGGGATTTTTTTTAAGACAGTGTCTTACTATGTAATCCTGACTTTCCTGAACTTACTATGTAAACCAGGCTGACCCCAAACTTGCAACAATCCTCCTGCCTCTGCCTCCCAAGAATGTTACAGGCATACACCACCATACCCAGCTAAAACAGCCTTACTATGTAGTTCCAAGTGGCCTGGTACTTGATATATAGCCCAAGGTTGCCTCAAACACGTGCAATCCTCCTGTCTCAGCCTCCAGAGTGCTTTGACTACAAGTATAGGCTACCATACCAAGTGTCCTTTCTTATTCCTAGTAGCTTGTGTTGCCTATAAGAAATCATGCTTATCTTTGGGATGGAGTGTGAAGTGTATATGTAAATCTCCATCTAGCTGTTCCAAAATTCCTGCACAATGCTGTTGGGAGATTGGTGACCCATGCTGTAACTGTGTTGGGAAAAGTCAACTCAGCTTAGAGAGGCCATGCTTCCCACAATCTCATCCCTTCACCTTGGGTCCAAAAGTCAGATACAGAGAGCAGAACACACGCCACATGGAAAAATGCGCCTCTGAGCATGTCTGCTAGGGATTATCTCGATTATATTCATTGGGGTGGGAAGACCTGCCCACTGTGGGTGGCGTCATTCCTTAGGAAGTGAATCCTGAGCTATATATGGGTAGACAAAGTAAACCAAGCATTAGCGTGCATACATTCATTGTCCCCTTCTTCTGATTGCAGACATATGGTGACTAGCTGCTTCAAGATCCTGCACTGCGATGTCCTAATAGTGATGGACATGGAACTGTCAGCTAAATAAACCCTGTCTCTTTTTATAAACATTTTTTTATTTGAAATACAACTTTATTCTGATTCTAAACAAAAAGAATCAGACAGTAACAAATAGGATTTTATCACTGACTGAATAGTGTGATGTGACTGTAGCTGTCTTATTTTTGAAATTCAGGAAGGAAACAACTGTGTTCCAAACAGCTAAATATGCAAGTCCAAAAAAAAAAGGTGTGTTTTAACTGCCACGTTCACTCCGAAGTCCATTCATCTCCTTCAGCATCCCAATCAAGTACACGATCTGCTTAGCTAAGTAAGGCGGCTCACACGCTGCACCACTGACGTCACAGGACAGTGGCCTATAAAACTAGACTTCTGACTCAGGGCTCCAGCTTCACATTCTCACAGGTCAGCATCCTCGTCCAGGAGGACAGTCGTTTGAGCAACCTCGAAATCATGCTCGTACTGTGCTGCCAAAGCTGGGTCCATGACCACCGCAGGTGGGGCAAGAGCAGGCATGGCAACCAACTCCAAATTAGGGTCTCCAGTGAGCTTTCTGGCAAGCCCGAGGGAAGGCTTTTCAGAGTTGTGGTTACTTTGGGCAGAAATGTCGTAGTACTGAAGATTGTTCTTTCCGTGGAAGACAATAGATTTTGCCTTCGCTTTTCTGCCCTTAATATCCACTTTGTTGCCACACAATACAATGAGGATGTCTTCACACACACGCACCAGATCTCTAGGCCAGTTAGGTACATTCTTGTAAGTGACTCTTGATGATACATCAAGCATTATAATGGCACACTGGGCTTGGATGCAGTAGCCATCTCGCAGGCCCTCTGAACTTCTCCTGGCCAGCTGTGTCCCACACATTGAACTTTATGGGTCCTATGTTGCTTTGGAAGATGAGCTTGTGCATCTCCACACCCAGGGTGGCTACATACTTCTCGAACTCGCCGGTCAAGTGGCGCTTCACTAACATTGCCCACCAGGACAGGCTTGAAGTGGACCTGTGGTTCTCCCTGGGGGGCCATCGTGGCATCCTACCGGAAGAGTCTTTGAGCCTGTCTGACTGAAGCTGGAAAGATGGCGGAAGCACCAACCCTTTCTCTCTTAAGCTGCCCATCTCGTTTTTCCTTTGTTTGTGTTTTTGTTCGCTTTTATATCACAGCAACAGGAGAAGAAACTTACACAAAGCCAAAAGAAGATCTCTGGCAAACAGGAACCCAGGAGACGTTGTCCCATACCCAGCCAGGGAATCCACAGCTCTTTTCTCACTGAGATGTGATGCTGAAGGACAGTCAAGACAAGAATCTTATATCTGAACATGTGGCATGTGCCTATAATCCCAGCATTTGGAAGATGGAGGCAGATGAGCTGGACATTCAAGGTCATCCTTAGTTATATATTGAGTTTGAGGCTAGTCCAGGGTTCCTAAAAACATAGAACAGACAGGGAGGTAGTTCAGTCTGTAGAGTACCTGCCACATAAGTGTGAGGCCCTGAGTTAGATGCTCCCTGACCAACAACCAATAAGGAGATATCAACACCTGGCACCGGGGTTTTTCTTTAATAACCCATGGCTTCCAGGAGAGCATTGTGTAGCCAATCAGGACTTCCTTTCTAACGCTTTAAGTTTTAAAGTTTTATATATATATATATTTGTGTATGTGTGTGTGTGTGTGTTTATCTACAACATATATGCATTCAGGGCCAGGAAGGCTGGAAGAGGGTGTTAGATCCTCTGGAGCTGAAATTACAGGTGTTTGTGAGGTACCCAACACGGGTGCTGGTATCTACTGAGATGATTGTGTGATTTCTGTCTTTCAGGCAATTTATAGGAGTTATTACACTTATCATTTTGTGTGTGTTGAACTATACCTGCATCTCCGCACCACACCGCCTGGCCTCTTTCTGATTTTTTTATAGACACTTGCAGGCATCAACTCCCCTTTAGGACTGCTTTCATTGTATTCCAAAGGTTTTGTTGGGGTTTTATTTTCATTTCATTGTAAGAAATTTTGATTTCATTCTTGATTTCCTCGATAACCCATTCATCATTCCAAAGTGTGTTGTTTAATCTGATGAATTTGTATATTTTCTGTAGTTTCCTTTGCTATTTATTTCCAGCATCATTCCACTGTGGTCACACAGAATACCAGGAGTTATTTCAATTGTCCTATATTTGTTGAAATTTTTTTTTCTCCCCAATATATGGCCTATTTTAGAGAGACATCCATGGGCTGCTGAGAAAACTGTGTTTTCTGTCTGGTTTTGATAGAATATTCATTCTAGATATGTTGTCTGTTTGTTCAATGATATCATTTAACGCTGAAGTTTCTTTTCATTTTTTTACCACCAAGGGCAAGGCAGATGTCTCTGGTCAGTGATGCCGTCTGTGATCATGTTGATGTCCGAGGACCAGACTCCCTCTGGAGACCATATTGGTGTCCATGGCCAGTGTTGCCCCAGAGGCCATGTTGACATCCTTGGCCTGCACTGCCTCTGAGGCCTATGATGGTGTCTGTGGCCCGTGCTGCAGCAGAGGGCCAGGTGGATGCCCATGGTCTGTACTGCCACCAGAGACCATGTGGATGTCCATGGTCTGTACTGCCACCGAAGACCATGTGGATGCCCGTGGTCTGTACTGCCACTAGAGGCCATGTGGAT
>CABHPP010143501.1:31934-44361 GCA_902168425.1 Peromyscus attwateri
CATGTGGATGCCCGTGGTCTGTACTGCCACTAGAGGCCATGTGGATGTCCGTGGTCTGTACTGCTGCTGACTGTAGAGGGTGGGGACGCTACTCTTGCAGTGGTATCAATGACTGCAGACTCACAGTTGAGAAAGAGTGAGTTTGAAGGCTTCTGTGACACAGAAAGCTTCTGTGACAACCCCTAGCCCCACTCCACCCCACTCCCTACAAAAAGTAACAGTCTAGACAGAAAACCATCGAAGAGAACTCTTAAAATTGTGATAGGGGCCGGGCGGTGGTGGCGCACGCCTTTAATCCCAGCACTCAGGAGGCAGAGGCAGGCGTATCTCTATGAGTTCGAGGCCAGCCTGGGCTACCAAGTGAGTTCCAGGAAAGGTGCAAAGCTACACAGAGAAACCCTGTCTCGAAAAAACCAAAAAAAAAAAAAATTGTGATAGGGATGCTGAAGTGTAGCTCTCCACAACTGACGGCTTCTGGCAGGGGTGTAGGTGGAGAAGGACTCAGTTTTCATTTTTTTAAATTATTTTTATTTTATTGGCATTTTGCCTGTATGTATGTCTGTGTGAGGGTGTTGGATCCTGGAGTTACAGACAGTAGTGAGCTGCCATGTGGGTGCTGAGAATTGAACCCCTGTCCTCGGGAAGAAGAGTCAGTGCTCCCAACTGCTGAGCACTGAGTTAGAACAGCTCCCGGGGTCTGGAGTGACAGCTGCCATCCCCAGACAGGAAATCTGAGAAGCATCAGCTCCCAAAGAATTTTAGGGGAAGATATTTGAGAAAAACTGGGCTTTCCAGGAATGATGACATCTGTCCCATGTGTGACTGACAAAGTGACACTAAAACCCGCCAAGAGAACCATCAATATTATGAGAGAAAAGAGAGTGTGCAGGCCATGCGGTCCCAACAGTATTCTGCGCTGTACCGAAGCCTACTGGTCCTTGCCGAGTGAGACTGTCCCAGTGGGCTCTGCCTCACCTGGAGACCTGTTGGACTCATATACTAGTCTGAATCTGGGCCGCACAGCTTGTTTGTTTTTTTGTTTTTTTTTTTTTTCTTTTTCTTTTTTGGTTTTTCGAGACAGGGTTTCTCTTTGTAGCTTTGGAGCCTGTCCTGGATCTTGCTCTGTAGACCAGGCTGGCCTTGAACTCACAGAGATCTGCCTGACTCTGCCTCCTGAGTGCTGGGATTAAAGGCGCATGCCACCACCGCCTGGCTTTCTTTTTCTTTTTTTCATTGTTCTTTTTTTTTTTTTTTTTGGCAGGTAGACAACAAGGGTGGAGAAGGAGACCTGGGAGAACTGGGAAGTGAGTGTGATTGGGGTTTATGATGTGAAATCCCCAAATAATCAATAAAAATATTATGTTGGAGAAAAGATTTATTTTACTTTATATATACGTGTGTGGGTGTGTGCATGTGAACACAGGCGCCCATGAAGCCCAGAAGTGGGAATGGGATCCCCTGGAACAGGAGTTGTACAGGCTGTTGTGAGTCATCTGAATGAGCTGCCCCACATGGGTGCTGAGAACTGAACTCGGGGTCTCTGTGTGAGTGCCCATGCTCTTAACCAGCCCCCTTTACGTTTTTGTCTGGTGGAAGTAGGGAATTGGAGTCACTACTATGACTGTGCTTGTATGAAACCGAGTGTGCCCAAGCTTGGTGCACATGTGTTTAGGGTTATGAAGTCCTCTGGGTGGATTTTTCTCTTGATCAGAACATTTATCTCTTCCGATAGTTTTAGCTTGAAGTCTATTTTATCAGATAAACCTGTTTGTTTCCCAGTCTTATTTGCTTGGAATAATCTTTTTCTATTCTTTTACTATAAAGTAGTATCCATCCTTGAAGGTACAGTGTGATTCTTGTAGAGACAAACTTACTCCACAGGCCAGAGTCTGCACTCCACTGACCCCCAGGACACACATCCATCTCTGCTGACATGTACAAGACACTGGTGCAGAAGCCTGGGGAAGCTTCTCTAAGTGCACCACATATGGGGACAAAGCAAATCTCAGCAAATATAGAAAAGCTGAAATAACTCCTTGTATTCTATTTTGTTTTATAATTCATTCAGTGTGCTGGGTAGTTTTATGTCAGCTTAACATAAACTAAAGGAGAGAACCTCAATTAAGAAAATGCCTCTAGGCGGTAGTGGCACACGTCTGTAATCCCAGCACCTGGGAGGCAGAGGCAGGAAGATCTCTGTGAGTTCGAGGTCAGCCTGGTCTACAAAGTAAGTTCCAGGACAGCCAGGGCTGTTGTACAGAAAAAACAAAAAAGAAAGGAAGGAAGGGAGGGAGGGAGCGAGGGAGGGAGGGAGAGAGAAAGGAGAGAGAGAGAGAGAGAGAGAGAGAGAGAGAGAGAGAGAGAGAGAGAGAGGGAGAGAGAGAGGCCTCTATAGGATAGGGCTGTAGGCAAACCGGTAAGGCATTTTCTTAATTAGTGATTGATGGAGGAGGGCCCAGCCTATTTTAGGTGGGGCCATCCCTTGGCTCGTGGTCCTGGGTTCTATAAGAAAGCAGGCTGTGCAAGCCATGAGGGACAAGCCAGTAAGCAGCACCCCTCCATGGCCTCTGCATCAGGTTCCTGCCCTCACTGCTTTGATGATGAACTGTTACCATGGAACCGTGAGTGAAATAAACCCTTTCTGTCCCCAATTGCCTTTGATCATGGTGTTTCATTACAGCCATAGTAACCCTAACTAAGATGAGTCGGTACGAGGGTAGTGGGGTAATGCTGTGACAGACCTGACCATGCTTTGGGGAGGACGGTGGGACAACTTTGAACTTGAAGCTAGAAAAGACATTGAGTGTTGAGAGCTCGGTGAGCTGTTCTGTAGGAGCTTGGAAGATAAGAATGTTGAGAGCCGTGCAGAAGATGGAGGCCTGGCTTGTGAAGTTTCAGAGGGAAGTAAAGACTCTGCCTGGCCATTTCTGTGAAGAATCTGAGGTGTCTGGCCAGCTGGAGCTGAAGAATCAGCTGCGCTTAACAAGAGAACAGAACTACTAAAGTAAAACTTTTGCTTTACTGGGACAATAAATGCTGCGGCTTTGGAGCTGAGAGATTAATGGTGATTAAGAAGAGACCAGCATTATTGAGGTGAAGTCCTCTGGGAGGTATTTCCTGAGAGTCAACACCCAGAATCTGTGTTCCAGACATGGCCAAGGTTATCCCTTCCACTGACAGCCAGACTTGGGAGTATAAGAGCCACCCAGGTATTGCTGGTTTTGAAGGCATGAAGGGGTCACGGAGAGCAAGCTGATGCTTGGCACTGTGAGAGGCCAGGGAGGCCATTGGTGAAGGTGCAGCCTCAGTAGTAGTGAAGGCTCAGAATTGAGGGAATCATGCAGAGAAGTTGAAGTTTTGCATCATGAGGAGTGCCCATGGGAAAGTATTTGTGAATGTGTAGTCCGGTTGCAGCAGAGGACCCCAGCATTCTGGGATGACCACCAAGAATGGCAGCAGCAGTGGAGGGGAGCAGCCAGAGCCTTTCTTCTGATAAACTGTGTGTGCTGCAGAGGATGGAGCCAGAGAAGTGACCCAATCCCCTTGAGGAGGCCAGAAGATCGTGAGTAAACTCCAGATAATTGGACATTGAGTCATTTACACTGTTGGAGTTTGGTTTTGCTTTATTCAGATTGTGACTGTGCCCTGGTTCTTCCCCTTTGAAGAAAATATTTAACTTAAATTTTTGTTTTGTTTTTTTTTCGAGACAGGGTTTCTCTGTGTAGCTTTGGAGCCTGTCTTGGATCTCGTTCTGTAGACCAGGCGGGCCTCAAACTTACAGAGATCCGCCTGGCTCTGCCTCCCGAGTGCTAGGATTAAAGACATGCACCACACCGCCTGGCACTTAAATTTTATTTTTACAGGAGCCCACAACTAATAGACTTTGAACTTGTAAGAAATTGTGAATGTTTTTGTTTGTTTTTCAAGACAGGGTTTCTCTATGTAAAAGATGTGAGCTACCACCGCCCTGTAATTTTGGATTTTTAAAGATTGGATATTTTGAAGAGACTGAACTTTTTTGGGGGTGAGGGGAGGGATGTTTTGTTTTGTTTCTCGAAACTATTATTCTATGCCTTTGACCTGGTATTCTTCTCTTTCTGTGCCCATAATTTATAGATTTGGTCTTTTCATAGGGTCCCTCAGATCCTCCATGTTCTGTTCATGAATTAAAAAAAAAAAATTATCAGCTGGGCAGTGGTGGCGATTGCCTTTAATCCCAGCACTTGGGAGGCAGAGGCAGGCAGATCTCTGTGAGTTCGAGGATAGCCTGGTCTACAAAGTGAGTTCCAGGACAGCTAGGACTGTTACACAGAGAAACCCTGTCTTGGAAATATATATATATTATATATATATATATATAATATATATATATATAAAAAATATAATATATATATAATTTTCTTTAACTGAATGATGCAATTTCTCTATCTTACCTTTTATGTGTATGACTGTTTTCCCTACCTATAAGTCTGTGCATCTTGCACATGCCTGGTGCCCACAGAGGCCAAAGAGGCCATGAGATCCCTAGAACCGGAGTTACAGATGTTTATGAGCGATCATGTGGATTTATTCGGTTTATCACGGTGTTCTTTTAAGGTCACACCAGTATTTATTCCTGTCCTCTCTGAGCTCTCAGAACACATTGTGTCTATAATTTTGAATTTCACATCTTAACTTACATTGAAGTTATTTTTGGTGGAGACTATTAACTATAGGGTTGGTGAGGTGTGGGGGTGACAGACTGTCTTGGTTGTTTTGGCGTTGCTTGTGTTTTTGCAGCTGGACCCGGGGTGTGGAGTTAGGTTGTCGGTTGTCTTTTGATATGGGTTTCTGACTGCTGTCCCGAGTGGGTGTTCGGATCTGCAGTCACTCTGACCTGGGTTCTGCTGGGGGATGTTTACAGCTGAGGCCACACAGCAGATCTGTGAACAGAGTGGCTGAGGGGACACCAGCTCAGCTTGGGGAAGGCTCAGCATCTGCCCTCACAAAGATAGTGCTTTGTTAGCAGAGATGGGGTGTCGTCGGGGTGATGGGGTGCAGTCTCTGACCTGTGGGATGCGTGGGTTTTCCGCACAGTTCTTAAATAGTGGTGGTGGAGTGCTGGAGGCAGGGTAGGTGAGGGCTCTCCTGCAGAGCTAGCCGGCCCTCTAAGAGTCCTGGGATGGTGGGCTTTGGGCTTGAGAGGTAGGAAAGGGTGGCTGCTCTAGCTGCAGAGTGAGCAGTCAGTGTAGGTTCTTAGAAGAGGGGATTGGAGGCCAGAGGAGGAGAAGGTCACGTGCCGAGGGAGGGGCAGAGTCCTGCAGAACAAACAGCACAAGCTCTGAAAAGGTGGAATGTGCGTACCCTATGGAGGAGCACCCCAAAGAAGCGGGTGGGGCTCTACCAGAGATGTGGGTGTGGCTTTCTGGGAAGGCACGAGAAGTCTGGAGTGACCAAGGGAAGAGGAAAGGGAGGGCTCCATTTGGTGATGTTACCAGCTTGGGGTCATGGGAAGACAGGCATGGACTGAGGCACCCAAGGCAACAGGGGGCTCAGAAGGTGAGCAGAGTTTCTTGCAGAGATGACTTTTAAAAGAACAGAACACTACTTTTCAGACCTCCGGCTAGGATCAAGTATAAAACTGTAGAGTTCTGTTCTCTTTCTCTGCATTTTTAGAATAGGGTCTCACTACACAGCTCTGGCCTCAGCCTCCTGAGTCCTGGGATTACAGAGGTGAGTGACCACACCAAGCAAGACAGTGCTTTTCAATCTATTTTAATTCCTGTTTTTGAGACAGGGGCTTGCTAGGTCTTGAACTCATTATGTAGCCCAGGCTGGCCTCAAACTCACTATTGGTCTGTCTCTAACCTCCTGAATGCTCAGATTACAGGCATGTCTCACCACACCCAGCTTAACCTTTTCTCATTACTACTCATCCTAAGAAAGAAATTCTAACTTATAATAAATTTCCCTAACTGGTAAGATTGTGTTGAGGGGTGTAGAGACAGCTCAGATCATGAGTTTTGTCCCCAGTACCCACATCAGGTGGCTTACAGCTGCCTTAACTTCAGTTCAAGGGATCCAACATGCCCTCTAGGACACTCACACATATTCACTTACACACACACACACACACATAAAAATGAAAATAAAAATTTTTAATAATAAAAATTATTTTGTTGGGCCAGGCGGTGGTGGCACGCGACTTTAATCCTAGCACTCAGGAGGCAAAGCCAGGCGGATCTCTGTGAGTTCGAGGCTGGCCTGGTCTACAGAGCAAGATCCAGGACAGGAACCAAAAAACTACACAGAGAAACCCTGTCTTGGAAAAAAAAAAAAATTATTCTGTTGAGTAAAGTTGTATTTTAGGGGCCCATTTTAATTCCTAAGATTGTGCCCAACCACATCCCCTGATCTGTTAATGTCACATTGAGAAAATAACACTTTTTGAGAAGGTAGGGAAACTGCCAGCACAAGGCAGTCCACTGGAGTGGGCCATGAAGGGTCTACCTAAAGGCCCAGAGGATCAAGGGAAGAGTCAGGCAGCTGAGTTGTTGAGCGAAGAGGACTATGACAGGAATTGTGACCTTCAGGTCAGGTATGGGGATGGCCAGTAATGAGTTAAGACACTCAGCTAGCCCAACCTAATCTAGTAAGATTTATTGACTGATGGATAGGATCTCAGCAGCTCAGCTCAGGTTGACTTCAAACTCCCTACATTATCTGAAGATGACCTTCAATTCCTGATCCTCCTGCCTCAACCTTCCAAGTGCTAGGATATTACAGGCTTGTGCTGTAACACTTCGCAAACCTTTCTAACTGAAAACAGTGAGTGTCCCTGGGTCAGGGAATGATGGTTGAAATGTGGCAGGGGGCCGGGTATAAAGGCCCACCCCTGTAATCCTAGCACTTGGGGGAAGCAGAGTCCGAGCTCTGTGAGCCTGGTATACACAGTGAGTTTCCAGACAGCTAGAGCTACATAGTGAGACTCTGTCTCAAATAAAATTTAAAAAATAAAAATGAAAGGCTGGCAGGAGGGAGATCTTTTCAGCTTTCAAGGATTGTACAATATGCATGGAACATCTCGTTTTAAAATAAAACGTAATTTTAAAAATTGACCTAAAATGCAAATATGGTCATTCTCTCCCATGCTCAAAACACTTCAGTAGTCCATCTGCCACCAAGTTAAAATCCAAATGAGTGCATGTCATGAAAGGGCTCCACATAGTTCTTCAGTCTTATATCCACCGTTCTTTAGCTCAGACACTATGTCCAGACCCGATCAGATACTGGGAAGTGAAGGCATTCTCCGAGGAAGCTGCTTCCTTCCCTGTAGTGGGCCGAGATGCCATGTGGTAGCATCTGTTTCTAGACCTAGTACCCGTGGCCTAGAGTTCAAAGCTTCTCCCTCTATCTCTCATCGGATTCTTCATTTTTCAAGTCCAGCTAAAATACCCTCTCCCAGCTCCCTGGGAGCAGCTGGCGCCCCTGTCTGTGTCAGCCCTGCAGGGCAGTGAGACCAAGGAGGCTCAGGTCTTGGATTTAGTTCTCGTCAGATGGTGGTATCCATGCTACTAAACCTCTGTGTTTCAGCTTCCTTTTTTGTAAAATGGAAATTCAAGTTGTTTCTATCTTAGAGATCAAGCATTTATTGAGCATGTATTTTTATTCAAACAGACCAGGCTGTGCTTGGTGGCACATACTGCAGTCTCAGCAATCTGGAGATGTAGGCAGGAGGATCAGGAGTTCAAGGTCATCCCTGGCTACATAGTGAGTTTGAGGCCAGCACGGAGTACATGTGTCCCTATCTCAAGAGAACGAAAATGCCGATCATTGTGGTTCACACTTGTAATGTCACAACTTGAGAGGCTGAGGCACGAGGATACCCATAAGTTCAAGGCTATCCTGGGTTACAGAATGAGTTCCAGGTCAACCTGGGCCACAGTCAGACCCTGTCTCAAAAAAAAAACAAAAAAAAAAAAAAAAAAAAAAAAAAAACAGACTATAGCTCCAAGCTATACTTCATAAATAAAGTTTTATTGAAATACAGCCACACACATTTATTTAAATATTGCCTGTAGCCACCTTGGTTGAGTGGTTGAGACACAGACCATATGGCATGCAGAATGGAACATTTTGCCTTCTTCTTCCTTAAAGGTGTGCCAAGCCAGGCTTGGTGGTGTTCACCTGTAATCCCAGCACTTAGAAGGCAGGCAGAAGAGTCACAAGTTCAAGGCCAGCTTAGGCTACAGAGTGTAGCTCTCTGGTGGAAGGCTTCCCTGGCACATATACAGCCCTTGATTTGTTTCCCAGCACTGCCAAAAAGTAAAGTGAAAAGCTTGGATCACAGGGCTGGAGAGATGGCTCAGCAGTTAAGAGCACTGGCTGTTCTTCCAGAGGACCCAGGTTCAATTCCCAACACCCACATGGCAACTCACAACTGTCTGTAACTACAGTTCCAGGGGATCCAACACCCTCACACAGGCATACATGCAGGCAAAGCACCAATCAGTGCTCATAAAAATAAATAAATTAAAAGAAAAAGGAAAAAGAAAAGCTTGAATCAATAAACAGGAAGAGAACCAGAGTAACTTCTGCAAATCCCAAAAGGTGGGAAGCAGACAGCTTTGCTAAGTGACAAATGAAGGGTCACAGAAAGACCGCAGATGGGGCCAGAGGATGAGTGACCTGACCCAAGAGGACCTGATGTGAAGTGAAGCCAGTGCTCTGTAGTGCTTCAGGAGAAAAAAAGAAAAAAGAACAGAGCTACACACTTAGAAGGCCAAGGAAGGAGGAATGCCTCAAGTTCTGAGCCATCCCAGGCTACACAGCGAATTCTAGACCAGCCTGGGCTAGGGTGAGAGGATACAGCTAACATCCAGCAAGTATCAAGATCTGGTTCCCTACCTGAATGTTTTACAGCAGTTCATCAGAAATAAGAGGCATACTGAAGTACCAGGCTGGGCAGTGGAGGTGCACACCTTTAGTCTCCCAGCGCACGGGAGGCAGAGGCAGGTAGATATGTGTGAGCTCCTGGTCTACAGAGCCAGTTCCAAGACAGCCAAAGCTACACAATGAAATCCTGTCTTGAAAAACTAGATAGATAGATAGATAGATAGATAGATAGATAGATAGATAGATAGATAGATAAAGTGAAGAAATTCCAGGTATGTAAGGACTCTTTTATTTCTCTTTGAACTGTCTGGTACTGGCTAAAACTCCAAAATTAAGATTTAAGTCCAGAAGTAGAAGGGAAATCTGGAAGCCCCAGAACTGGTGGAAGATGATATTATTTATTTTGAAAGAGGGGTTTCTCTCATGCAGCCAGCGCAGGCTGGCCCAAAAGATGCCCAAATAAAGACTTGAGCCCCGGGGCCTCAGATCGAAGTCTATCACTCTATCTGTGAGATATTTCTGATAATGAAACAGGTGTGACGCAGCCACTGATAAAATCCTTTGTGACCTGTGATCTCAGAGTGAGCCTCATCAGCTTGATGGGGGAATTCCTCCGGAGACAACAGCGTCAACTTACCTACAGTGTAAGTGTTATCACTGCAAAACAAAAACAATATACACACATTTCCGGTTCATTCTAGAGACATTATCGGAATACTCTGTACACTGAGCATAAATTAAGGCATAAACCTTAATTCGATCATTTTTTTCTCTGCTCACTTCAGGAATTTATAATTTAATTGGTAAAGAAAGCTGGTTAAAGTTGAGTGATGGTGGAGCAAACCTTTAATCCCAGCACTTGGGAGGCAGAGGCAGACAGATCTATGAGTTCAAGGCCAGCTTGGTCTACAGGGTGAGTTCCGAGACAGCCAGGAATACAAGTGAAACCCTGTCTCAAAAAACAAAAAAAACAAAAACAAAAACAAAAAAAACCAAAAAAATTCACCATTTGTTCACGAAGCCAAGGTGGAAGTTTAGATGAGTCACAATGGGGGTGCGGAAGAATGAAATGAGGGGCTGAGGATGTAGGCCGTTGGTAGACCGCTTGCCTGGCATGCACCAAGTTCCAGGTTGATTCACCACAAACACTAGGTACAGTGAGACATGCTGTAAATTCCAGTATGTAGGAGATGGAGGCGAGACCAAGTCATCTACACAGCAGGGGCCAGCCTGGGATGTGAGAGCCTGCCTAAAAAAAAAAAAAAAAAAAGTTATAGGAAAGTATTTTGCCAATTTTTTTTAAAGAGCTCTGTATGTTTGACAGCAAGACCAGAAAAAAACAGATGTGGTGGTACATGCCTATAATCCTGGAACTCAGAGTCTAAAGCAGGACTATATAAAGTTTGAGACCAGCCTGGGATATGCAGCGAGTTTCAGCTCATCTTTGGCTACAGAGTCTCAAAAAAATCAAACAGAGAATGCTTCGAGCCCTAAACGTTATCTGGAAATGTGCATAAAACATTGACAAGTTTGAAGAAACGTCTTCAGAAGCAGCTTTTAAGGGGCTCAAGTGAAATGTTTAGGATGATCCCATCCTACCGGGATCCACTATATATTATCTTATTACATGTATGTGCTCTCTTTGGGGACTGGAGAGATAGCATGGGAGTTAAGAACACAACAGGACAAGACTCCTGTGCTGTGCACACAAGGAATTAAAATAGTCTGCATCACTTAGTTTAAGTGAAAACAACAAAGCTTGGACTAAAGCTAACTTAGAGATGACATCATGACCTGTACCTGTAATCCCAGCTTTTGGAAAGCTGAGACAAGATTGGTTGGGAGTTTGAGAACACGGGTGAGTTCTAGTTCAGCCTGAGCTACAGAGTAAAACCCTGTCTCAAAAATGAATGGCTGGGGATGTAGCTCGTTTGGTAGAGTGCTTGCCTGGCATGCACGAAGCCCTGGGTTTCAGTCCCCCACCACACACAGCGGCTTCGTGGCCCACACGTGGAATTTCAGTGGTTGAGAGGTAGAGGTATGAGGATCAGACGTCAGAAGTTCAAGGTCATCCTTGTAACCTGGGATGTATAAAAAAAAGACCTTACTAAAAAAAAGAAAAAGAAAAAAAGCCAGCCACCCTTAAAGAACTATTACCCGAGATTGGCAGTGGCCACAAACAAAAGCCATATGTATATGTGTCTACCATCACAGTGCCATCTTTTTGTCACTGATGTTCATTTCAGTTTGGTTTTCTGTTTTTGTGTTTTGAGATGGTGTCGTCTTACGTAGCTTCTTGGGCCGGGCTGTAATGCACGAAGATCCTCCTGGTACAGCCTTGGTAGGATTGGGTTTACAGGTGTGAGCCACTCTCCCTGTTCGGAGTCCCTCTTTGCTGAGGGAAGAGGAAGTCCTCGTTAACTCTGTTATGAATGAGTTACAACCCTGATAAGCAATGGGCCTTTCCTTCCGCTGGCACCGCAGGACGTCTGAGTGCACCCTGCCTGGTTATAACTAAGGCACCTTGGTTACAGAGTCTGGACTTTGAATCCCTGATTGACAGTCGTGGATTTGATCCTTACTATCTGTGTGGTCTACAGTGAGTCACTTAGCTTATCTGGGCCTGCTTCTTCACCTTAAAACAGATGGCTCCTCCATGTCCTTTGGACTTTAGGACTCTGTGACTATAGCACCGTTCAGTTTACAGAACCTGCCCAGCTACTTATCTGGCACCATGATGGGGACACTAAAATGTGACTCAGTACACATTCTCTGATGTCATGGGGCAAGAATTATTTATGACAGAGTCTTGTGTAGCCCAAGCTGACCTTGAACTCCCTATGAGCCAAGGCTTACCTTGAAATTTCTATATCATTATTTATTGGGGGGGGGGCCTGGGGTGAAACACGCCACAGAGCTCATTAGGAGGTCAGAGAACAACTTGCCTTTACTAGATGAGCCTGTGTGTGTGTGTGTGTGTGTGTGTGTGTGTGTGTGTGTGTGTGTCTGGAAATTACCTTGAAATTCTGATCCTCCTGTCTCTGTTTCCTGAGCACTGGGATCATAGGCATACACCACCAGGGACATTTTATGTAATGTTGGGGACCAAAGCCAGGGTTTCCCAAATCTTAGGTCAGTGCTCTACCGACTGAGCACTCTCCCAAGCCCCAAGACGCTTTTTCTTTTTGTAAAGACACATTGTCACTTTCATGGCTAGCCTGGAACTCATCTGTAGACCAGGCTGGTCTTGGAATTATGAGGATCCACTGCTCTGCCTTCCTAGGGCTGGGATTACAGGCATGGAACACCACACTCAACGTTTTTGTTTGTTTTGTTATAATACACTTTAAAGAGATAAAAGAGCGCAAGCATTGTGGTTGTTTATTTGATCTGTGGGTGGTAAGGGTGACTTAGCGCCAAAGGGAATGAGATACAGCCTCTACTGCCTCCAGTTTTATAATCAGAGGGAAGGCACTGTGGATAAGCCAGAGAGATGGCTCAGTAGGTCCAGGTGCCTGTCCTCAAGCCTGAAGACCTGAGTTTCTAGGATCCA
>CABHPP010143502.1:0-37940 GCA_902168425.1 Peromyscus attwateri
CAGAAAGCATTCCAACAGATCAAGAAGGCCCTACTTGAGGCCCCGGCTCTGGGTTTGCCAGATCTTACCAAACCCTTTGAGCTGTTTATAGATGAGAACTCGGGCTTTGCTAAAGGGATGTTGGTACAAAGACTGGGACCTTGGAGGAGACCTGTAGCGTACTTGTCCAAAAAGTTGGACCCGGTGGCTACTGGATGGCCACCATGCCTCTGCATGGTGGCAGCCATTGCCGTATTACTCAAAGACGCCGGGAAATTGACTCTGGGACAGCCATTGACTGTGCTGGCCTCCCATGCGGTGGAGGCCTTGGTTCGCCAACCTCCGGACAGGTGGCTTTCTAACGCCAGAATGACTTACTACCAGGCCTTACTGCTGGACTCAGACCGAGTGAAATTTGGGCCAATAGTCTCCCTTAACCCTGCCACCTTGCTGCCGCTACCTAGCCCCTCCAAGGAACATGACTGCCTCCAGATTCTAGCCGAAGCACATGGCACCCGCCCTGACCTGACAGATCAGCCGCTTAAGGATCCCGACGCTGTCTGGTACACCGATGGGAGCAGTTTCCTGGAGGGTGGGGAACGCAGAGCCGGGGCGGCTGTCACCACCGATTCGGAAGTGATATGGGCATCGCCGCTCCCGCCTGGGACGTCGGCCCAGCGTGCAGAACTGGTTGCGCTTACGCAAGCCCTCCAGATGGCAAAAGGTAAGAAGCTCACAGTTTATACTGACAGCAGATACGCCTTCGCCACAGCGCATGTCCATGGGGAGATTTACAGACGGAGAGGCCTGCTAACATCTGAGGGTAAGGGGATCAAAAATAAAAAGGAGATCCTGAACCTCCTGAAGGCCCTTTTCCTCCCACTCCGGCTCAGTATCATACATTGCCCGGGACACCAAAAGGGAGACTCTGCAATAGCGAAAGGGAACCGATTGGCGGACCTGACTGCCCGGACAGTAGCTTCCCAGCCGATGGAGAGCAGTCAGTTGATGGCTATCCAAGAACCACGATCGGAGAGAGACCCCATGCCCTATAGTCCAGAAGACCATGAGCTAGCAAAGAAAATGGGGGCGGACTGGGAGCCACAAAAACAAGCCTATATACTAGGGGACCGGATAGTCATGCCAACCTCTCACACCCGATATATGCTGAGGTTCCTCCATGCGTTGACCCATCTGAGCAGAAATAAATTAAAGGCCCTATTAGACAGAGAAAATACCGGGACAGTACTGCTGAACCAGGACCGGGTGCTTCAGCAGGTAACTTCTACCTGCCCAGCCTGTGCCCAGGTCAATGCAGGTAAAACACACCTGGCCAAAGGAGCCCGTCTGAGGGGCCACCGTCCTGGTGTACACTGGGAAATAGACTTTACAGAAATAAAACCCGGACTCTATGGGTACCGGTACCTCCTGGTCTTCGTGGACACCTTTTCAGGATGGATTGAGGCATTTCCAACCAAGAACGAGACGACTAACGTGGTAACAAAGAAATTGCTGGAAGAAATCTTCCCCAGGTATGGGATGCCTCATATACTGGGGTCGGACAATGGGCCTGCCTTCGTCTCCCAGGTAAGTCAGAAGGTGGCCAAACTGTTGGGGGTAGAATGGAAACTCCATTGTGCATACCACCCCCAGAGCTCAGGACAGGTAGAGCGAGCTAACAGAACAATCAAGGAGACTTTAACTAAATTAACGCTTGCAACTGGCACTAGAGATTGGGTGCTCCTGCTCCCCCTAGCCCTCTGCCGAGCCCGTAATACCCCAGGACCGCACGGCCTCACCCCTTTTGAGATCCTATACGGGGCCCCACCCCCCATTATAAAGTTCCTCCATCCTGACATTTCATCTTTCGCCACAAGCCCCACTCTAGAGGCCCATCTACAAGCCCTCCAGCTGGTGCAGAAGGAGGTCTGGAAACCCTTGGCTAAAGTCTACCGAGAGCAGCTGGACAAGCCGGTTGTCCCACATCCTTTCCAGATTGGGGACTCCGTCTGGGTCCGGCGCCATCAGACTAAGAATTTAGAGCCACGGTGGAAGGGGCCCTACACCGTCTTGCTGACCACCCCCACTGCCCTCAAGGTGGACGGGATCGCCGCCTGGGTCCACGCCTCTCATGTAAAAGTTGCCAAAGGATCTGATTCAGTGGAATCCAGGGAGCCAACATGGACGGTTCATCGCACTCAAAACCCCCTCAAGATAAGGTTGGCCCGCGGCTCCTCTTCCTCCCCCTCCTCTTACTCTTTGTCTACCCCCAGGGGACTGGGGCGGCGGAGAGCCCGCACCTAGTCAAGAAACTCACTTGGCAGGTCGTCTCGCAGACCGGGGAAACGGTCTGGCAGACGACTGCCCTTCATACCCCCTTTACATGGTGGCCTGACTTGCACCCGGATCTCTGCCAATTAGCAGCAGGGTCAGAGGACTGGGACATCCCCACAACTGATCCCCTGCACCCCAAAGCACCAGATGTCTGTCAGGACGGTAAGGGGTCTTGCAGATGTACAAAAGACAGATACGGGTGTAGCCACCCTGAGACCAGAGCAGCCTTGTCAAAACTATCCTTTTACATCTGCCCCCGGGACGGTAGAGATAAAAAAATGATTAGACAATGCGGGGGTTATGACACTTACTTCTGTAAAGCATGGGGATGTGAGACAACTGGTAATACCTATTGGAAGCCTTCATCTAAATGGGACCTCATTAAGGTAAAAAGGACCACCCAAGGAGAAAGCCACTCATGGCGCCCACTCACTCAGGAGCGTTGTTGGGGAACTGTCACGTCAGGAAAAGATAATACCTACTGGAAGGGGGAGGGTCCCTGTATAAACTTTACTTGCAACCCCCTAAACATATCCTTTACTCGGGAAGGAAGGCTTACACGAGATTGGATTAGAGGAAAAACATGGGGACTTAGACTTTACATGATAGGATGGGACCAGGGGCTTACCTTTACAATTAGGCTTAACATTCAAGAGGCCTCCTCTCCTATAGGCCCCAATCAGGTTCTCTCTGAACAGAAGCGACCCTCCTTACCTGTTCCAGCACCCCCAAAGATTACCCCTCGACCCGGTTCGATTACCAGCCCAGGTGTAACTCCGGCCGCCACCCTACCGCCCCGGCCTGGAACCGGAGACCGGCTGCTGGGCTTGCTTGAAGGAGCTTTTCTGGCCCTAAACCTGACTGACCCTAACAAAACACAGGAATGTTGGCTATGTCTGGTTTCCCAACCTCCCTATTACGAGGGGATAGCAACCCAGGGTAATTATACTAACACTTCCAGTTCCCCTCCGAGCCAATGTCTAGGGACAGCCCAGCATAAGCTCACAATCTCAGAGGTGTCAGGACAAGGACTATGTTTAGGAAGCGTCCCCCGCACCCACCAACACCTATGTAACCGCACCCTATCTATAAGCTCTGTCTCTGGTTATGTCACCGGCCCTAATGGTACCTATTGGGCATGTAATACTGGGCTCACCCCCTGCGTTTCAGCCTCAGCCCTCAATGCTACCTCTGATTTTTGTGTGCTCATCGAGTTGTATCCAAAGATTGTTTACCATACACCAGAGGAGATTTACCCACACTTTGAGATGAGACCCTATCGGTATAAGAGAGAGCCGGCGTCTCTCACTCTGATCCTATTATTGGGGGGGCTGACTATGGGAGGAATAGCAGCCGGGGTAGGGACAGGCACCACTGCCCTAATGGAAACCCAACAATTCAGACAGCTCCAAACGGCCATGAATCAGGACATTCGGGACCTAGAGGAATCAGTAAGCGCCTTAGAAAAATCCCTGACCTCCCTCTCTGAAGTAGTGCTCCAGAACAGAAGGGGACTAGACATTCTATTCTTACAGGAGGGAGGGTTGTGTGCCGCCCTTAAAGAGGAATGTTGCTTCTATGCGGATCATACTGGGGTGGTAAGAGATAGCATGGCTAAATTGAGAAAACGATTAGAACAGAGACAAAAATTCTTTGAAGAGCAACAGGGATGGTTTGAAGGATGGTTCAGAAGGTCCCCTTGGCTCACCACCCTCATTTCCACCCTTCTGGGACCCCTTCTGATTCTACTACTCCTCCTGACATTTGGGCCCTGCATCCTAAGTAGACTTGTCCAATTCATCAGGGAATGCGTCTCTATTGTCCAGACTTTGGTATTAACCCAGCAATACCAACGGCTAAACCAGATGGAACTCGAGTCACGTCACCAATCCTCCCCATGAATGGAGGATTCCATTCCTGAGATAAGAAAATGGGGGAATGAAAGACCCCCAGCCTCCCCGCCTAGCCTAGCTTAGCTTAGCTGTTTTTTTGAATAAAGCCTGAGAGGTACTGAGGAGTTCAGTTAACGGTCATGGAGTAAACAGAACATTTGTGGTTAGCCACCTGGCCCCAGAGCGAGGAACTAAAAGGTCAGAAAAACACCCTGTACCCTAGACAAAAGCCAAGCCAGCAGGCGTGGCGAGCTTGGGGGGGGGGGGGAACCACGAGCTGTCCTGGGTTTGAACCTGGCCTCATTTGAATCATCCAATCAGAGCCCTGTAACCCTGCATCTCGCTTCTGTAACCACGCCTCCAGCTGCTCGACCCTATAAGAACCCCCTGCTTCAGCCCGTGGGCGCGCCAGTCACTTGAGTTTCTTGAGAGACTGTGTCGCCCCGGGTACCCGTGTTCCTGAATAAAGCCTCTTGCTGTTTGCATCTGACTCGTGGTCTCGGTGTGATCCTTGGGCGAGGGTCTCTCCTGAGGGAAGACTGCCTTCGGGGGTCTTTCACTGTGGTCGTGTCATTAATTAGTATGTGAGCAGAGTAGCTGCAGTGAAAGCAAAATCACGATGGTTCTCTTGAGCATACACCCAAAGGAATTGAGTCAACATAAAACAAAGGTACCAAGCTGGGCAGTGGTGGCGCACGCCTTTAATCCCAGCACTCAGGAGGCAGAGGCAGGCGGATCTCTGTGAGTTCGAGGCCAGCCTGGTCTACATAGTTCCAAGACAGCCAAGACTACACAGAGAAACTGTCTCAAAAAACCAAATAAATAAGTAAACTAAAGGTATCTACAAGTGTTTATTATGACATCAATATTCACAATACCTAAGTTACAGAATCAGCTTAGGCGACTGTCCACATGAATGGATAAAGAAAATGTGCTAGATTTACATAATCATGTATTATTCAGTCATAAAGAACAAAGTTATATTTGCAAGAAAATTGATGGAACTGGGACATAAAAGGGAGGTAAGATTCAGAAAGACAAGTATGACATGTTTTCTCATTCAAAACCTAGATTAAAATTAAAGACACAGGAATAGCTCAGTGGTAGAGCCCTTACCTATCATGAGTTTGATCCTCACCACATGTTGGGGGGGGACATGAAATAGAAAGGGGTCTGTCTATAAAGAGAAACTGAAAAGAATAGATGGTGGGAGATGAATGTGATCAAGGTTTTATGCAGGCATATAATGTCTTGGTTGAAACCTTTCTGGATAGCTGATATGTACTGATAAAAAAGATTAAATTTGGTTATGTACAGAGACTCCTTCCATATCAGCCAATCACAGAATTGATGACCAATGAATACAAGCCATTCTGGCTCTTATATACCCCTCCTCCTTACCAGAAGTTAAAAAAAAGTTTTAGCCCTCTGTCAGGGTGGCAGGCAAAGGCCTTTAATCCTAGCAATTGGAAGGCAGAGGCGAGGCAGGTGGAGCTCTGAGTGAGAGAGAGCTCTGTCTGGTCTGCAGGGCAAGTTCCATGCTTGCTGGGCATTTCCTTAAGCATCATCTTAAGTATGTCATCTTTCATGGTTAAAGTTCATTTTTGGTGTCCTTTCCCCCAGTTGCTCTAGTTTAACATTTACCTGCTTTAAAATGTATCAAATTCTGACAGGCGTGGTGACCACACCTTCAGTCTGAGCAGAGCAAGAGGATCTCTGATTCCAAGCTGGGCTGTGGTGGCACTCAGGATCCCAGCACTCAGGAGGCAGAGGCAGGCGGATCATGAGTTCAAGGCCAGCCTTGTCTACAGAGTGAATTCCAGGACAGCCAGGGTTATGTAGAAAGAGTATAAAATTCCTTTATACATTTAGAAAATTTGGCATTTTCTGAAGAACCTATTGTGCATGCCCTAAAATCTGTGGCTAATAAACTGTTAACCTCTACAACATTTCTTGGTGTAATTCATTTTCAGGAAGGAAAAAAACAAAACAAAACTACAAAGGTTCTTGAAGGCACAGGTCTCTTTATTTTCCAGTAAGCCAGGTTCAGGGTTTATACCATGTTGTTACATGTAGTTTACCTCCACCAATTCCCTTGCTGGCCTGCTCAGAGCAGGACTGATTCTTTCATGACCCCAGCACTCATGAGGTATCAGCTGTCAGCAGAGGTGTCTGCACTCTCCATGGAAAACTTTGCGGCTGGTCCCTCAACAGGATCATCAGTGTCTTGTCCTCTAAAGGCAGAGCTGCTCCTGACATCTGGGGTGACAAAAGCCTGGCCTTTTGATAGGCTCTGTGGACTTGCCCGAAGAGTAAAGGCAGAGAGTAACTCCAGTGCCTGGGAGATGAAGGCAGGAAGATCAGGAATTTAAGATCATCCTTGGCTACAAGATAAGTTCCAAGCCAACTTGGGCTCCAAGTTCCTGCCTAAAAGAAAAAACAGAAAAAGGCAGACAAGAAGGCAGGCCTAGTGAGGCAAGAGCTAGAGCACAGTCCAGGGACAGTGGGTGTGCTTCCTCAGCTCAACACTCCGTGGTGAGATGCGCAGCCTGGGTAAGTGGATATTGTGAGTCTAGATGCTGCAGGTAGACGCCCACATGGACAGGGTGCCAGCTTTCTGCAAGAGACATGGCACTCACCAGTAAGTTATCTCAGGGTTAGTGAGGTGGCTCGATAGAATAGGTAAAGGCCCCTCCTGGAAATCTGACCTGAGTTCAGCCCTGAGGTGTAACACAATTGCTAAACCGTCTTATTAATAAAAAAGCCGGGGCAAGATATTGGGGTGAAAGCTGAACAATCAGAGAAACAGAACAAGCCGCAGCCAACCTCACCTCGCCAACTCCTCATCTGATCCTGTTTCCACGAATCCTCAGACTGAAAGCTTCTGAGTCCTCACCCGAATGGATCTCAACTGAACTGCTGCTATAAGCTTAAAAGCCTCTAGTTCCTGGTTCTCATACCTTATATATCGTTCTGCTTCTTGCCATCACTTCCTGGGATTAAAGGCATGCATTTTTCCCAAGCAAGACATGAGGTCTCAAGTCCTGGGATTAAAGACATGTGCTACCATGTCTAGCTCTGTTTCCACTGTGACCTTGAACTCATAGGGATCCGGATGGATCTGTGACTCCAGAATGCTAGGATTAAAGGCAAAGGCGTGTGCCATCTCTGTCTGGACTCTATGTCTAATCTAGTGGTTGTTCTGTTCTCTGACCCCAGATACATTTTATTAGGGTACACAGTATATTGGCACAATATATCACCACACAGGAACCAACTCCCACAAGTTGTTCTCTGATAGACGCATGTATGCACACACAAATAATTTGCTAAAGAATAATTGATCTCTGGGAAGGTGACAGAATAAGTGGGTATCTATCACTAAGCACTAAAGAAAAAATTAACAATGCTTCTCAGAGTGGAGTGACCTGGGAAGGAAGCAGAAATGTTTCATTCTTGAATTCATTACTACTACAGATGCTAGTATATCGTTTTTGACTACTTGGAACACAGTTCTGGTCAGGAAAGGGTAAGCAACAGAGACTTGTGACCAAGTCATACATAAAGTGAGGAGGACTATTCGGGTAGAGAAATGACGAGCCAGGGACCTTGGCTTATTTAAACAGGGAGAGGAGTATGATATGGTGGAAGTGGGCAGAGGAGATGCAGTGGGGAGACTGATAAGGATCTGCATTGTTTGAAGCATAGCCCCAGGAATGAAGAATAGAGCACAGTGGCCTCTAGTTGGGAGACGGTCCAGTGAGAGTGAGGGTCACTAGGAAATGGTGACGTGCCCAATCCAGTGCATGTGTCACAGGTAGGGCTGAACAGCTGTCCTGAGAGGAGTCGACCCCAGAGAGAGGTGTCAAAGGCTAGTCAGGTGAGTAGCTTGTCTCTTGCTTGGAGGAGGAGCTTTAGGCATGATGAAATCAAGAATTTGTTTAGGACAACTGAATTGTGGAAAAGTTTCGTTTGCATTTTATTACAGAAAGTTTAAAGTGTTTAGCAGAGGTAAAAAGGATTTTTTTTTTTTTTTTGGTTTTTTTCGAGACAGGGTTTCCCTGTGTAGCTTTGCGCCTTTCCTGGAGCTCACTTGGTAGCCCAGGCTGGCCTCGAACTCACAGAGATCTGCCTGGCTCTGCCTCCCGAGTGCTGGGATTAAAGGCGTGCGCCACCAACGCCCGAAAAAGGATTTTATAATGAATTCCCATGTACCCACAACCAGAATTCATCATTGCCACTTCTCTGTGTTTACTTTATAATCGAATTTTCCATCTATTCTGTCTTATTTGGGGGAGCATTTCCAAAAATAAAATAAAAGATTGTACACTTACTTCTAAGTATTTCAGTAGGTATAATATTGGGAGTTCAATATTTTGATTAGCTTTTCTTTTGAGGTAAAGTTTAATATAAATATAAAGTATAAATTTTTCAGTGCTGGGGATTGTTTGGACATGCTAATAAGTATCTACCATTGTGCTGTACCTTCATTCCAAAAAAATATAAAACGTATATAAAGCTTTTTGAGACAGGGTCTCATGTAGTTCAGGATGATCTCAAACTCAGTGTAGCCAAGGATGACCTTGAACTGATACGCCTACTTTTACATCCCTACTGCTGGAATTACAGATGTGTATCACCCTATCTGATTTTTTATTTAATTTTGTTTATTTATTTATTTGTTTGTTTTGTTTCTCTGTGTAACCTAGATGTTCTGGAACTCCCTCTGTAGAAGGCTGGCCTCCAGTTTAGATCAGCCTGCTTCCACCTCCAAGAGCTGGGATTAAAGTGTGTGTCACCATGCCTGGCTTAAGCATGCCCAGTTTTAAGCGTGTGTGTGTGTGTGTGTGTGTGTGTGTGTGTGTGTGTACACGTGTGTACATGTGCGTGCGTGCGTGCGTGCGTGTGTGCGTGCTTACATTTGTATAGAGGCAGTCAACTTTGGGTTTTTTCCTCAGTTGCTTTCCACCTTTTCCTCCATTTTATTAACATTTATTAATTGTACAAAATAATGGGTTTCATTATGACATTTCATGCGTGTATACTCGTACTTTTCTCAGTTATACAGCATTACCAGTACTCCAGAAAGTTTCTTTTCCGTATTAATCCCCGCTTCCCTTCCCTAGAGGCATCTGTAATTCTGTTTTTTCCATCCCAGATTAGTGTCACCAACACTAGAGCTGTGTGCGTGGAGACATACACCTGGTTTTGAGTAACGGTTCTTCCATGTGGCACAGCTGCCCCATGCTGTTGCACAGACAGCGCTCCATTCCTTTCTTTGTATACAGTGCTCTGCCTGCATGTATGCTGCGGGCCAGAAGAGGGCGCCAGATCTCATTACAGATGGTTTGGTTGTGAGCCACCATGTGGTTGCCGGGAGTTCAACTCAGGACCTCTGGAAGAGCAGCCTTTGAGCCATCTCTCCAGCTCCACTCTGTTCCTTCTTCTTCTTCTTCTTTTTTTTTTTTTTTCCCCAGACAGGGTTTCTCTGTGTAGCTTTGCACCTTTCCTGGAACTCACTCTGTAGCTCAGGCTGGCCTTGAACTCACAGACATCCGCCTGGCTCTGCCTCCCAAGTGCTGGGATTAAAGATGTGTGCCACCACTGCCCGGCCTCCACTCTGTTCCTTCTTATTGCTGGTTGATGTGCTGGTGTATGATGCATCATGGCTTAGTTTTTAGTTTTTAGCTATCATGAATAAAGATGGCTATTCTTTATTTATAATAATGTTTTGTATATCCACAAGGAAGTCCTTTTTTGGACATTCACATTCATTTCTTTAGTCCTTAGAGTGCAATTTGAGGATCATAGTGTAGGCAATAAGTTTGAGTTTTAGGATGTAAAAAAAAAAAAAAAAAAAAAAAGGGAACTGTCATACCTTTTTCATAAAGGTCCACCAACAAAAGAATGTATGAAAACATTGTGATGTAGTTAAAATGGAGCAAAGCCAGAAGAAGTACAGATAGAGATCAGTTTCAGAGACTGCTGAATGTGATAGCCAAAGTCTCTAATCCTAGCACTTGGTAAGCCAAAACAAGAGAGCTACAATTTAAGGCCAGCTCAGAAAGCCAAGAAGGGGCTGGAGAGATGGCTCAGTAGTTATAACACTGACTGCTCTTCCAGAGGACCCCCGGTTGATTCCCATTAAGTTCAGTTCCAGGGGATCTGACCCCTTCTTCTGACCTCCAGGGCCAGGGCCAGGCATGAAATGGTCCACAGACACATGTGCAAGAAAGACACCCATGCATAAAAAGACTGTACATTGAAACATGCAGTGTGGCTGCATTTATATAAAATCAGAAAGCATGTGAGACACAAATGTTACACACTATCGTAGCTACATACTTACGAGGTAACAACATGTTTGCAAAAGTAAGTCTTTGATGTCAGGACAGTGGAACCTCCACAGTCCTGACATCAAGGTGGGTGACACATGGGGTTAGAGGGGCTCATAATAGTCTCCAACTAAATGAGTAAAGTTGCATTTCCTTAAAGGCATTATAAGCAATTATAGTAAAATGTCAAGATTTGATAATGATGAATGCATATTCCACCACAGGTGTTAAGCTCTGAGCTTTGTGCATTTCTGCTTGCTGACTTAGCTCCCAAAGATCTTCTGAACTGTTTATTTACCACTTTAGCCCTATCCTGCTCCTAGAGGTGACTGAAGCTGGGTGGGACTAGGAGGTGGGGCACAGCCCTGTCCTCTCTAGGCCACCACCTTGCATGAATAGCTCCTTGGGGGCTGGGACAGAGCACCTCTGACCTGCTCCTAGCTACTGCCTCAAGAGAGCCTGCAGGCAGGCCTGCCTTCCCTTTGTCCCTGAATCTTGGACTGACCTGGTGCTGGGTGAATTTGAGGCACATGTCCCTTCCATTGTTCTGAGTCTTTTTCTTTGGCGACTCAGCATTGTATTTATGTGTTTTCAATCTGCCCATCTTCTCTGTCATTTCCTATCTATTAGTTTTAAAATTTCCCCATTCTTCCCCTTTCTTATTTCATCTTTCACAGAGGGTCCTTAAAATGCTACCACATGTCCCTGGGGTTTTTTGTTTTTTAATTGTTTTTTCAGCTCTGAAGTGTGTTTTTTTTCTTTTTCCCCTTTTCCTTTCTGAGCTCCCAGTTCCTGGTTCAAACACTGCCTATAGTTTCTGTTCTCTGGCCAGCCCTTCCTGCTTTTTATGACTTATGCTGTATCATCTTGCTGCATAGCCACTGCCTCGTTACATTTTTAGAGTTTATGATAGAATACTGGTTTAAAATTGTCTCCTTCCCATGGTGATGTTTTTTTCTATTCCTTTTCAGTTTGTTTTGTGGCAGTACTTTGCACAGACTCGTTTTATGCTGCCTTTGATTGGATGCTGAGTTACACCTTTGTCTTAGTTAAGGTGTCTGTTGCTGTGGAGAGACACTATGACCACAGCAACTCTTATAAAGGAAAACATTTAATTGAGGTGGCTGACTTACAGTTCAGAGGTTCAGTTCATTGTCATGGTGGGACATGGCTGTGTACAGGCAGACATGATGTTAGAGAAGTTGAGAGTCCTATAACGGGCAGGCAACAGGAAGTGGTCTGGGACACTGGGTGTGGCTTCAGCATATTTGAGATCTCAAAGCGTGCCCCCACAGTGACACACTTCTTCCAACAAGGCTACACCTCCTAATAGTGCTCCTCCCTATGAGCTTAGGGGGGCCAGTTATGTTCAAACTACCATGACCTTTTATCGTTTATTTTGAGGTGCATTATATTTTTTCAAACCAGCAGCAAAACAGTCCTGTCATGGGGTAAGGGAAGTACCTTTCTTCCTCCTCTTCCTCCTAACCCACCATCTCCAGAAAGACCAGGTGTATTGGCCCACCTGTGACTCAGTAGTGCGGCTGCCTTGGCAACAGTGATATTTCAGGGAAAGGTAAATGTCCAGGGAGGGCCTGCCCTTTCTCTGACTCTTCCCACTGACTAACTGAGAAGCCCACTGTTGTTTGCGGTCACTGTTGTGGGATGTTTACCTGGAGAGACAGTCCACCTGCTAAAGTGCGAGACTGGACAGAGCAGAGAGACCATCAGCGTGTAACACCACCCATTTTGCCATGTGCAACTGAAAGGACCCTGACAGACGCACCTCACTTGTTCTCACACAGCCCAGCCGCCCTGACTGACCCACTCCACTCTTTTTGTGGACACTGACTGCTTTTTCCATTTGCCTGCATCTCCCACTGAAAGCACTTCACCGCTCATGTCTAGTACCCTCGCACTGTACCTGGCCAGCACTGGGCAGGGACAAATTCAGCTGAGAGCCAGGTACAGTGGTGCATTCCTGTAAACCTTAGCATTTGGAAGACAAAGCCAAGAAGTGTGCTGCAGTTCCAGGCCAGCCTGGCCAGCACACCAAGTTTCAAGCCAGCCAGGTTTACATAGTAGGATGGCTATTCTTGGTTGTCAACTTGACTATATCTGGAATGAACTATAATTCAGAAATGAAGGGCACACCTGTGATTCAGATCTTGAGGCAAAAAGACAACATACCTTTGATCCTCTTCTTGAGGCTGGAAGGCACACCTTTAATCCGGGCCACACCGTCTGCTGGAAGTCTGTATAAGGACAAGGGAAGAAGGAAGGGGTGTGCTCTTCCTTTGCTTGCTTGCCCTGCCTTGTCAGCACATCCATTCCTTTACTGACATTGGAGCCTACTTGTGGAATATTAATTTAAGATGTATTACATTCGTTTATGCTGTGGAACACTTGTTTAATGATGCAAAAGACATATTACATTTGTTTGATTAAATAAAATTAACCTGGGATCAAGGCGCTGAGTCAGCAACTAGCTGACAGGACGTGGTAGGGAGGAACCATGTGTAGCTAGTCTTAACTGGGGGCTGAGCAGAAGGATGCCCTGTTTTGGGGGTGATGTGAGGTAGGAGTGAAGATTAGCTACTTGCTATTCAGCCTCTTGAGCGAGCAGAATTTCACCTCAACCTTTGAATCCTGAGTTTGACCGAGGGAGCAGAATTTCACCTCAACCTTTGAATCCTGAGTTTGACCGAGGGATAGAGATCTCTTTAGCGGCTGTGATAGAGCTGGTGCCTGACGGAAAAGAATTCCTGCCTGGAATAGCCAGTGCAGGCGAACCAATACTGGTAGCTTCGGAGTTGCAATTGCTGATTAGGACAGAAGTTGCTTAAGGGGCAGCTACTGAATTTAATGAAAAACAACACCTACTTCTTCGGAATTCTGGCATACAGAAGACCATGGGACTGAGCACCTACTGGATTCTTGGACTTCCCATTCACATCTAGCCATTGTTGGACTGCAGCCTGTAAGTCATTCTGGTAAATTCATATATCTATGAAAATTTATTATATATGTGTGTGTATATATGGAGAGAGAGATTCATTCCATAAGTTCTGTGACTAGAGAACCCTGACTAATACACATAGGAAGGCCCTCTCTTAAACTAACTAAACAACAAAAAGAACAGGGCCAGGCACAGTGGTGCATGCCTTTAGTTCCTGCATTTGGGAGGCAGAGACAGGCCTCTCTTGGGTTTGAGGCCAGCTTGTTCTGCAGAGTGAGGTCCCTGCCTGCCAGGCAGAATATGTTTGTCTCAAAAAATAAAAAAACAAAAACAATAAAACCAATTCAACTGAAGGTGTTTGTACAGAGCAACCTCTCACAAGCGCTGTCTCTTCTACTCTACTAACTAGTTCACGTGGCTCAAGTGTGGTAATTTTTTTTAATAAAGAGAAAAGTTTTGAGAGGATAACTGACATGGTCAGAGGGCTATAATCTTTTTTTTAAATTTTTTAATTTTTTTTTTTTTGAGACAGGGTTTCTCTGTGTAGCTCTGGCTGTCCTAGAACTCACTCCGTAGACCAGGCTGGTCTCGAACTCACAGTCACAGAGATCTGCCTGCGTCTGCCTCCCAAGAGCTGGGATTAAAGGCGTGCGCCACTCCGCCCGGTTGTAGTGTACTTTCCATCTTTTGATGTTTGTCAGGTTGCTTCAGTTGAGTCTTGTCTGTAAGGGGACATGTGTACACCTCAGAGCTCTAGACTAGGGAAGCAGAAACGTATGGCATATTGTAATCCTTCCTGAAGGCTGTTGTATTTTTCTCCACACACAAACAATTTGGTGGAGTATTCATTAACACGTGCAAAACTAATGGTCTCTGCTGCTGGTGCGTGCTTTCCTGATGTTCTTGTCTTGACCTTGGCCCTCAACAGGTAGATTTGTGCAGACGATATCAGGAGGTAATCTCTATTTCCCTTGAATGCTTTTAGACTAGAGTGAGAATAATAGTCAATAGGGCCTTCGCCCTTGAGGGCCTGTTTTCCTAGTACTGTAATTTATAATAACCCAGCTGAGAAGTGAGGAGGAAAGAATAGGGCATCTGCTAAAACAGCTGTCTGAAGTCCCAGCTTCTACCAGCTCATTTGCTCCTGGTTCAGACAACCCAAGAAGCCTTCCCAGCGTCAGTCATTACCAAGGATGCAACAGTAGGCAGCCAGAGAGCAGAAGTGGCCGTCTGGACTGGACTCAAGGGCTTAGGAGACTGTCTGAAACAAACAGAACCCTGGAAGCCAGATGTTCACTGTGAATTGCTGCTCATTATAGTGACGCTGCTGCTTTACTTTGACTTTGTAAAGATCCCTAATTACAGTAGGACACCATCCAAAAGTATTTCCACCAGGTATGGTCATCTTTCAGTTTTGTTGTTTAAAAAGTAAGAGGTAGGGGTGTGTGTGTGTGTGTCTGTGTGTGTGTGTGTGTGTGTGTGTGTGTATTCGTTCAAGAACACAACACAATGATCTGGGTAACACAGCAGAAAAGCACAGTTCGAAACCTGCTTAACCCACTGTGTGCTCGTTTTTCTGTTTGTTTATTGTGATTCTTGGGAGTTGAGACTAGGGCCCCAGTGTGGTAGGTAAGCACTCCACCACTGAGCTGGATCCCCAGCCGTCCTTTTTGGTGAGGAGATGGATTCATGCATTTGTTTGTTTGTTTGTTTTGGTTTTTTTTCGAGACAGGGTTTCTCTGTGTAGCTTTGCGCCTTTCCTGGAACTCGCTTTGGAGACCAGGCTGGCCTCGAACTCACAGAGATCCGCCTGCCTCTGCCTCCCGAGTGCTGGGATTAAAGGCGTGCGCCACCACCGCCCGGCAGGATTCATGCATTTAATTAGAACAAATAGTCCAGCCACACAATAAAATAAACTTGGTGGTCATGGGCATCTATCACTTCTCAGAAACAACTGTGCATTTAAAGTGAAGATATTAGGGTTTCTTCGTATACACACCCATAGCCCACTCCTAGTTGATTGAGTAGTGTGTTCTAATGAGTAGGCTGTTAGTTACAAGTATGTTAAGACTGTATAAGACAAAAAGAATGTGAGATAATCTGTTCTCTGAGAATAGTGGCACAGCACAGGTAAGAGAGGCTGGTACCCTTCAGGCACTTCTAGCCTGGCCCTCTTTTTCACTTGCTGTTTGGAGACAAGGTCTCACTAAGTTGCCCAGGCTGGCCTTAAACTGACTTTCTTACCCAAGCAGATCTTGAATTTGGAATCCTGCCTTAGCCTCTAAAGTAGCTGGGGTTTCAGACCTGTGCCACCAGCCCTAGCTGCTCTCTGAGGAAAGGTTTACAATCTATTACCCGGAAATTTGGAAGCTGGGTAAGTTTTAGAATTCAGAACTTTTCAGATGTCTTGAAAAAGCATGAATGAATGTATTCATGCCATATGTTTCTTGACAGCCCAGCAGGGCCAGAAGTAACGTTCCCATAGCTAAACGTAACATTCCTTTAAATTTTTTTAATGTATGTGTTTATTGGGAGGGATGTGTCTATGTAGAAGCCAGAGGTAGAGGTCAGCTGTCTTCCTCATCTGCTCTCCAGCTTAGTTTTTGAAACAGTCTGTCACTGAACCTAGAGCTTGCCAATTTGGCTAAACTGGCTGGTAAGCCATTGGGACCCTACTATCCCCACCTCCCAGTATTGGGGTCACAGGTGTCCACTACCATACCCAGCTTTTGTAGGTGCTGGGGATCAGCTCAGATCCTCATGTTTGAATGGTAAGTGCTTTACCAATGGAACCATCTCTCCTGCCCTTCCTTTTCTGGTTTTCTTTCTTTCTTTTTTTAAAATGGGTTGCATTGTGTTTTCGTTTATATCTCTGAATGACATATATGCAGTACCTTCTGAGGCCAGAAGAGGGCATCAGACCCTCTGGAATTGAAGTGACAGGTGGAGTTGCTGTTGGATTCTGAGATAGGTGTATGGGTACTGACCTAGGTGCTGGGAACCAAACCTGGGTCCTCTGGAAGGCTGGCCAGCGCTCTTAGTGGCTGAGCCATCACATCAGTACCCCCACTGAATCTTTGATTCTATTCGATACTTTTAGGGTTACAGAAAAACAAAACAGAACAGAATATCAGCACATGGGTGAGGCATTGGACAGACTGCTTTGACAGCTGAGTCTTAGGTCAGTTAAGACAGGTTTTTTTTTGTTTGTTTGTTTTGGTTTTTTTTAAATTTGGGTAATAAGTTTGGCAACAAACTTGGGGGGTACCTTAGTTTTAAGGGCTTTTCAAGTATTGCAAATAAAGAATTACGGACTGAATTATATTTTTATTAGTATGTATGAGAAATTGTTCAAGCAGAGCACACTTGCGGCAGTCAGAGGGCAATGTTTAGGAGTCTGTTCTCTTGTTCCATCATAGGATCCAGAGATTGAGATTCATGTCATCAGGGGTGCATAGCAAGCCTTTTTACACACACACACACACCACCACCACCACCACCACCACCACCAACCTGAAAATCAAACACTAAAATCTACAAGAAATGGGTTGCTCTTGTTACTGCTCTTCGGCAGTGCTGAGGACTCTAGTCAGGGCCTCCATACAGTAGGAGAAGACTGACTCGCCACCAAACTGTATCTGCAGTCCACAGGTCAGACAGTTTGGTTAGAGCATAAACAGTCTGCTTTGTCAAGCCCTTCCTTCATGATGTTATGCCACAAGACCTAATGTTTTACTAGTCTGCTTCTGGGACAAGGTGGACAAGAGCAACTCACGTCGTTCTAAGAATTGGAACTCCTGATATCTTACTACACCTCCCTAGTCCCAGGATTCAGGCAAAACACCATACCCAGTTTTATCCAGTGTGTCCAGGCTTCACGCATACTAGGCGAGCGTTCTACCCCATTAGGCTTGTTTAAGTGTAAGAATGTGGGTGAAGATTCTTTTTTTTTTTTTTTTTTTGGTTTTTCGAGACAGGGTTTCTCTGTGTAGCTTTGCGCCTTTCCTGGAGCTCACTTGGTAGCCCAGGCTGGCCTCGAACTCACAAAGATCCGCCTGGCTCTGCCTCCCGAGTGCTGGGATTAAAGGCGTGCGCCACCAATGCCCGGCTGGGTGAAGATTCTTTAGGCCAGCAGTCCCTTAGGCATTTCTAGGGCTGTATCTACATACATCTCTAGGGCTGCAAATTGACATTCTCTAGTATGTTTGTCCAGTATTTTCAGATCAATAAGGCTTTCCTTTGAGTTAGCTGTGGTACACACCTGTAAATTCCAGGCAGAGACAGGAAGAGTGCCACAGGTTTGAGGCTAGTCCAGGCTACATACTGAGACCCTGCCCAACTGTCCCTCCCTAAAACAACAAAAGTATTTTTTTGAAACTTATTTCTTAATTTCAATACTTTCAAACTTGCTGAAAGTGAGTATCTGATTTTTTTTTTCTTTTAGAATGAAATATTGATTGACTCCTTAACACTCAGAAACTTTGTACTCACACAGGGTCCCATGTAGTTCAGGCTGGCCTCGAATTTGCTATTATCAAGGATGACCTTGAATCCCCGATCCTCTGACCTCCTTCCACCTCACAGTCCTGGGGTTGGAGGCATGTACCACCAAACCCCACTGACAAATTTGTTAGCTTCTCAGTTTAACAAGGTATTCAACATAACCAGTGGCTCCTTCTTGAGTGACACCGTCCAGGCTCCTCAAAGAAAAAGATACCCTCAAACGATGACACTGTCTGACCCTCTGAATGCTCTGAATGCCCTGGGGTTTGTGTCATGAGTGGCCTGACCTGAACCCTCAGTGTTCCAAGACATGTGGTGCAGAGTGGACCTGGGCCCTGTGCCCCCAGGCCAGGCTCTGCAGTGATTCCAGAGGCTTGGCTTATCTCAGAAAAGCACGGCCAACTCTTTAACTGCCAGTCATTTTCACCCTATACATTCCCCCAGAGGCTGGTTTTAGAATATAAGATCACTAAATAAAATATTTGATTTTTTCTTTGTTAACTCTTGAGTATAGTTACCAAAAATTTAATGGGTAATTTTCATCCCGTGATTTGCCATTCAGGGCAGGCAGAGGAGGCGCACAGGACAGTGTGCTCCGCTTGTATCCGGTAGCCTGCACAGATGCGACTGTCCTTTGCTTACCTCCTCCTAGCACCCTCCTCTCCACTCTAACCCAGCTGGTTACACACCTCTTTCTGCCCCCACAGTCTGTAGTGTCCTGCCACCTCCAGTGCTTTATCTTTGGAGATAGAAAATCCAGAACTGATAAAACGGGTTTCTCCTTTTTTAAAAATTTGGATATGACAGATTTTAATTTAGCTAGGTGTTACATTTTACTTAAAGCTTTTAGACCAAGGATTATTGAGGTAATTTTCAAACACATCCTTTTTGGCAAAACCACTCAAAACAAAACAAGACTTTGGGCTAGGACTATGGCTCAGAGAGTGAGGCACTTGGATGCAAGCATGAGGGCGGGAGCTAAGAACCCCAGTACCTATAGAACAGCAGGTGGGTGTGCCGGGTCTGGGATCTCTGGAGTGCCCTGGCTAGTTCAACTCTTGAAGGAATTCAGAGCTCTAAGTTCATGTGACACCCTGCCTGAGCAAAATCAATCAGAGAGCCACTGAGGAAGACACCCAGCAATGACCTTTGGTGCTGGAGCTTCTCCCCACACAGCATGTATACACAGAAAAACTTCATGAGAAACTGAAGTTTTATTCACGTTAACAGTAAACTCTTCTCTTTTAAAGGACTGGCCCCCCAAATACAAGTTTATTTCTACCTTTGTTTGAAAAATAGCAGATCAGGAGGATCAGGAGTTCAAGGCCAGCCTGGGTTAGCTGATACACTGTCTCAAAAAATTAACTTTGGGGCTGGAGAGATGGCTCCATGGTTAAGAACACTGGTTAGTCTTCCAGAGGACCAGGGTCCAATTCCAAGCTCTTCTTTGACAGCTCACAACTGCAACTCTAGACCCAGGGGAACCATCACCCTATCCTGGCCTCCATGGGCACTGTGATGCACATGGTACACAGACATACATGTAAAACCCATACACCCCCCGCCAAAAGAAAGAATAGATTGGTTAGAGGAGAAAGTACTAGTTGGAAATAACCCTTAAATTCCTTTATTTAAATAACTATTCACTTTAGATGGAAAAACTTTATATAAATAAGCTTTATCTATATAATATGTATTTGTATGTATAAACAAAGGTTTTTTATTATTGTTTTTCAAGATGGGGTTTCTCTGTGCATCCCTGGCTGTCCTGGAACTCTCTTTGTAGACCAGACTAGCCTTGCCTACCTCTGCCTCCTGAGTGCTGAGATTAAAGACATGCACCACCACACTTGGCTAAACAAAGGCTTTTTAAAAAAAGAAGACGGGCTGGGCAGCGGTGGTGTATGCCTTTAATCCCAGCCTGGTCTACAGAGCGAGATCCAGGACAGGCACCAAAACTACACAGAGAAACCCTGTCTCGAAAAACCAAAAAAAAAAAAAAAAAAAAAAAAAGACAGGGCTTTGCTATGTAGCCGAAACTGGCCTTATACATGCAGCAATGCTCCTGCCTCAGCAGTTCTTGAGTATGCACCACCATGCCTTTAAAATGAGTATTTACAGTGCATATTAAACAACTTTTTGCACAAGCAATACTAGACAGCAAGTGTTTTAAGTTGTATTACATTCAAGAGAAAAGATCATGAAGACAAAAGAATCCAACACGTGTTAAATTAAAGGACCTTTTATTTACTGACAGGTTAAAAGCCGTAACTCCCGGCAGTGCAAAACGCACTAGTGAACCCATGACAAAGAACCGGTGTTAATACACAATGTTTAAGCAATGCTACACGGGTTTTTGGCAAAGTGCTGTGCTGTTCATTCCGTATAAAACTGACCATCTGTGACCCAATCAGTATAAAAAATGTATAAAAACAGAAAAACAGTTAGATAGTGGCTCAAGAAAACAAGCTGCCATTTATGCATAGATTGATGTACAGTATGTATACCCTAACCAAAATGTCCCTTTTACGTTTTCAAGTTGATGAGAGAAACAACTGTGCCCATAAACACATTACAAAGGCACACAGTACAACCTACAATACTTTTTCTCATACCCTGCCTTCAGAAGGCAAATGTGTTCACAATTTTACTAGAGGAAAGGAATAAAGCCACTTCTTAAAAATAACACACACAATTATTGACTAAGGTTCAAAGCTTCTGGAGGAAAACAAAACCACACACATACCCGAGGCCCCCAAATACACACCTAACCTCACTAAGCACTGGTTTTTTACAAGTTCACCTAGAAAACAATACTAAAACATGAAAGTACAGAGCCAAACTCATTTAACAGAGACATTTTTCAATATCACAAGAAAACTTATCAATGACACACAGAACATCCACTTAAGTTGCCTTCCTCCGAATAGTAAGTTCTCTTCCACATAAAGGATACTGTTGCCAGTAAGAGAAGACACTTCCTGGTGCATCTGCACCTAAGCTGCTTGAATTGGTGTCACATTTCAAGAGAAACTGGCCTAGGACAAAGTGGACAACACTGTCATGTGTATAGATTTGTTAAATAGACAAGCGTTCATGTCAAATTTCAACATGAGAATAATTAGGTAGAGTTGCCATTTATAATGCATCAGAGGCCGATGGCATGGAACTACCTAACTTTAAAGAATTTAAAACGAATAGTATCTATAAGCCTTATAAAATAAAAAGATAACTTCAAGGCAACAATAGAAACATAGTAGTATCTCAGTACAAGGAGCAGTCTCTTCATGGTCTCTAAAACAGAAAGAAAAAGGTAGAAACTTTCCCCACTAATCTATTTAAATGTGTCTTCTAGTTGTAGTCCTTCATTCTTAGTTTTTCCAACTCAAAAAAAAAAAAAAGAGAGAGAGAGAGAGAGAATAGAGATGATACTCTCCCTTGCTTTTCTGTTTGTTTGTTTGTTTGTCTTAAGAATATACAAAGACTGTATGCTTCTGTGAGGACAGAGCAAAACAGCAAAGCAATTCAGATTTCAACGGACGTGAAGACTAATAGCCAGTGTACAGATTTGAGAGGCAAAAACAACAGGCAGGCTTATGAGCCCTGGCAAGTTTTAAGTAAACACTCTTCTCACTAGAACCAAAGAACTGATAAGACAGGGACAATCTGCATGGGAACTGGAAAAATATACACAAAGTTAATGAGTTTGGGGTTTTTTTTTTTTTAACTTCCTGCAATGGGAAGTAAAAATCCAATCTCCTTGCATCTCTGCACCTACTCAACCATACAAATACAAATAGCCACAAGATAAATATGGCGAGCTAAGCATCTACATACAGGGCAGAATATAACTCAGGAAATAGTAATTAACAGACTACACACTCTAAAATGTTTAACACAAAACACAAACTTTGAGGAATGTGGAGGTCCACTGTAAAAGCTAAAAAACATACTCCAGATGTATGGCAGATACACACCATGTATTCCAGACTTTCCAAGCAACATTCTAGGCTATCAGTTTAGAAATGGCCAGAGCTCCTAAATTCAGGAGTCTCACTCTGTTTTGTTTGCAGTGCTGGGGATGGCACGCAGGACCTTGCACACACTAGGCAAGTGCTCCCCACTAAGCTACATCCCCAGCCTTTGGGGTCTTTCTTCTTACCGCCTGTACTTTTAATGAAGTACACTGTAAACCACTAGTAGTTACAACAGCAAAATGATGATAATCAGTGAGTAATCAACTCAGAAAATGCATTTTGGCCATGTTTCAAAAAACATTTTGTTGTTGTTTTTTGGTTTTTTGAGACAGGGTTTCTCTGTGTAGCTTTGGAGCCTGTCCTGGAACTCACTCTGTAGCCTAGGCTGGCCTCCAACTCACAGAGATCCGCCTGCCTCTGCCTCCCGAGTGCTGGGATTAAAGGCGTGCGCCACCACCGCCCGGCCAAAAAACATTTAACAGGTTAACATTGTTCTTTGTTATTAGGCTTGTGTCTTACACACAGTAGTTGCCTAACAGAACATGTAATGACCAAGAATTTCAATTTTTCTTCAATTCTTACATGTGCCAATTTTAGACATAACTTTAGATTCTCACACAGGAACCACAGTGTGCTACCTACTGTAGGTGATGTGGTTGGTAATCTTAACCCTGAAGAAAAAAAAAAATCCCAGTAATTTACGTTTGCTGGTTATTAGGACCAAGGCAAAAACACTAGGCACAGACAAGGCAAATGAAGTCAGTAACTGAAAGGGATGAACAAATCTAGGGGAAAGTTGTTTAAAAACAACAACAAAACCACTGCAGTTTAATACACAAATCAGTTCACACTAGCCAAACAAATTCTAATGGCTGAACTTCCGGCTTGTGAGACACAACTTGCATGTGACATAAGGGGGCAGGAAAGGCTTACATGTATTTAGAAGCTTGTGTCCAGAAGACACATGGCTGGTCTATTTTCAAGTTACCAGCATATGACCCTATAACAAACATGGTGTAAAACATGCAAACCTTCAGGAAAACAAATAGTAACAAATGACTTCTCAGTTTGACAGACTTTACAGACTTGGCCCCCAATTAGAAAACAAATAAATAAAGGAGGAAGTCAGTATGGAAAGGTTTAAGGAAGGATGAGGAATCTAGATTCCTGTTCTAAGAGAGACATCCTGGCACTTGTTACAGCCAGTATAAGAAGACCCTTCACTGTCTAACTGCAGCTCTAAAAGCCTCGCCTTGTCAGAGGAGCACAGCTCTTCCCTGAAAGTCTCCCAAGGTTCCCTGCATCAATCCGCTACAGGGATAATACTTCACATAACAGTATGCTTTTTTTCCTTGAAATTATTTCATAAACAAGTGTTTAATTAGGGTTGCAGAGGAGATAGGGAAATGAGCTCTTTGATTATACAGGTAATGATATTACTCTCAGTAGAATGTGCTTTAAGCTGTAAAAGGGTTTAGTTTTCCAGAAAGTTGGTTGCAAGTGTGGATGGCTCATTAAAACCCATCAAAACTGCTTTTAAAAAGAAGTGACCAGTTAGAGGTAAGAAAATGGACTTTCCTCTACATCAAGTTAACTGGCCTATGTGAGTGGAACCCTGCACCCTGGCCTCATTAGCACCAACCCTGAAGAATAATCATGGCAGAAAGTGTGCCATAGCCTCCCACCACTAGGTTCAATAGAAAGGCCCTGGAAATTCACACAAAGTTCAGTTCTGACAGCTCCACTTGCAATTAGTATGCAATCCTCACAACTCTGTGAGGGAGGTAAGTATTATTACTCCCCTGCTGTGGAGGAAACAGAGGCCAAAGTGGTTAAAGATTTTGTGAAGTTAAAAAATGAAAGCTCAAGGAAACCAATCCATCAGTCTTCACTTGGACGCTGTAAATGTGCCACCAGAAGTCCCGTCTCCCATGCTTTCCCCTTGGGAGGACAGGCTCCATGTCTGAGGAGTTATCTTGCTTAAGGGCAGACATGAGCTGAGTACGCAGTCACCAAGTGCCTGGGCAAACACTTGTGCATTTCCAGCTGAGCTGGCAGTTAAGACTCTAGACACCTCCAAATACTGACTGACCGCTCTGTGGGTTACCTACAGACACACTGCAGATGTCATCTCACAGGTCTGATTTTCCCTTTGCATATGAGACAAGTGCTTTTGTCCATGACAGCTGTAGTATCTGTACCATATTGTGGAGTCACATCAGAATTGTTGAATGCATTTGTTCACCAAAGTTAATGTACCTGAATTCCACAATAAACTGCAATGACCAATCTGGGAAAAAAAAAGAACCATACAGACAGAATATGTCAAGTTTTCTTTCAGAAGTAAGTTCAGCCATTAATTCCATTATATCCATGGCAAAAATCACTTGTTAATGCTCATGTTAGTGTATAAAAATGTACTCACTATATACAGAAAAGACTTATCAAGTACTGGTCAATAAAGTATATGGCTGACCCTGAGAATAAATTTTTGCTTACACAAAAGATTAAATAATACAAAATTGATAGATGAAATTTGTAAGATACTAACTCATATATACCTTACTATATTTAAAGACCTCCCCAAACACTGTAACTGTATTGATATGTTTCCAAAAATATTCTGAAAAGGTTATTTAAAAGTAATTGTCAGGAGCAAGGCATTATGTGATACAAAGCACAAAATATGGTTGTGATAGTGTCTAGACACACTGATACACTAGGCAGTTGGTCTTCAGTTGGCTGGAAGGAGACAGCATTTTCATTGTATGCACACACACACACACACATCCACATACATGGGCACAAACCCACGGAAACCAACATTCTCAGTAATTGTACTGGCGTGGGCAGGGCTGGTGAACCACCCAGCCACTGTGCTTCATCTGTCGAGTATGGCAATCCCTGGTAAGGTTCTGGCGACGAAGGCCATTTCTGTTCAGAGACTGCCTTTCACTCTGTCCTTTTATCCACTGGGAAGGGCGGAAGCTCCTGGGTTGTTCCAGAAACGCTGCCTGAGCAGCAAGAGCTGCAACACAACAGTGAATGTGCTCCCCGATTTCACTTTGGGCTTCCATTCTGAAACAGACCAAAGTGGAGTGTGTCAACAACAACTACTAAATGGTACTTCCTTAGGAATTTGGTTTTCTACATTTATTTGTCTCTGGTTGGGTAAGAACTTAGTGCCTCCTGGCTGATGGACAGGTTTATATTTTGTGACTGTATTTACTGCTTGCTAGTGGTAGAAGGGAGAAGCCAACTTTTTGTTTTTGTTTTTGCTTTTGAGATAGTGTCTTGTTATTAAGCCCAGGCCACCCTCAAATTCACCATCCTCCTGCCTCAGCTTCTATGTTTTGGGATTACAAATGTGTGTCATAGCTCCTAGGTGAAAAGAACTTTCAATAGGAATGTAGCATATAATCCAGAGATGGCTAAATAGCCTGTATATTAAAAATGTGCTCCACACTCTGAGTGAATTTAATACGGTTCTCCAGGAGAACTGATGTCTACTGAACATCTGCGGTTCGGTTTAGTTATCTAAGATAGGATAGCCTCAAATCTGCCATGTAGGCAACACTGGCCTTAAATTACTGATCCTCCTGCCTCAGCTTTTCAAGTGCTGGAATTACAGTGTGAGTCACCACACCCAACTTTTAGCTTTTTAGAAGATATTATCTATTTCAGTCTTACTATAATATTAAAATATAATTCTCAAATTTAACTGATCAAAAAGTATTTACATCAACAGCACCCAGCACCTTCACAGATGATTTCTGGCTACAAGTAAAATGTCCTAGGTAGCATATGAATCAGCATTTCATAGAAATGTATATAAGGACATTCCTTCAACTTTACATTTTCTAGGTTAAAAAAAAACAATGCCAATACTTGCATCATTTTTTTATTTATACCACAGGAGGGCATATTTTGGAATGGCATTTATACAACAGTGTTTTAAGACCCTTAAAAACATGTATATTGGAACATGGTTGTATACATTAATAACAAAGTTTTAATTTTCTGCAGTGCTGTGTATTGATCTCAGGCCTCTTGCATAATTGACAAATGCTTGACAGGTGAGCTACATTCCCAGCACAACTGTAACGATGAGGATGAGGACTGAGGGTCTCTAATACAGGCTGGTTTCAAGCTCCCAGTGTATCCAGGAATGACCTTGAACTTGTGATCCTCCCACCTCTACTTCTCCAGGGCTAGGTTTACAGGTGTGCACCACCAAGTCCAGTTTATTCACTGGCAACTGAACCCAGGTTTTCTTGTGCACCAGACAAGAACTCTACAAACTGAGCTATATCCCAGTTTGAGTTTTAAGATTTTTACCAGTTATTTTATTCAGGAAGGCAGTTACATATTTTACCTAAAATGGTGGGAGGAAACTGTCTTCATGCATGCACACACAGAGAACTAAAACAGATCCCATTAAGAAATTAACAGAGGGTTGGGTGGCACTATAGCTCAGTGGTAGAGTGCTTGTCTAGTACGTACAAGGCTTGATCCGTAGCAGTAGGGAAAAACAAAAGAAACAAGCAAATAGAAAGAAGCTACTATAAACGCAATGACTTTTAGAAGGCAGGCATTTGGGTTCCTGGTCTCCCTGCTTAGACTGATAACACAGATCATACAGTCTCAAAATGAACATACTTACTCTGTGCCCATGAGTCTTATAAGCAGCTTTTCCTGGCCCTACAAATGTTAAATGGTGAACTATTAAATCACTAGTAAGATTTAAAATGCCATTTTCATTTTACTACTAGGACATGGTCATTTTTCTTTATTAAGACTGATTTACTATGGGCAATTGAAGACATTACTTAAAATTATGGTATCATAAACATTCACAAACAATGTTTATAAAGGCTAAGATGCAATAAAATGTACACTCTAAAGCCATTATAAGTACTTAGCATCATACTCATGTGGTTTATACTAATATCCCTGAGGACAGACAGAATGGAAGTAATATTGAAAAACATGGTTTATTGCTTGCTTGGAAAGCAGACTGTTTGCTACATAAATAGTCTTGCCATTTTGGTAACACCTAATTCTACCTTGATTTAGAAATACAAAACACGCTTCTTTTTGAGATAGGGATCTCACTATGTATTCCAAGCTGCCCTTAAACTACTGTTCCTCCTACCTCACCCTCCTGAATGCTACAAGCATGTCACCATGGTTGGCCTTTGATAATTCATTTATGAAAAGTATCCGTTGATCCTACATGTCAATATGTATGATACAGGAATGTAAATCCAATTCCTTGTGGCATCTAATATCAAACACTTAACCCCTAAATACAGTTTGGATAAAGATGATGGTTTGGATAAAGCTGAAATACTCTAGAGCTAGGCTCTTCAGGGGAAGATTAAAGTATGATTTGGTAAGAAGATGAAGTGAAAATTTGGTAAAACACGATGATGAGTAGCATGTCTAATAAAATAGTATAGAACCCACTGGATTCAAAGTAAAGGTGACAGGTACTGGAATGAACCTATACAGTAAAAACAACTTAGGACATGCCCAGGGTGTTAATAGTATTCATCTGTGGGTCATGAGGGATGCCATTTCAAATTTTGAAATTTCTGCATATTTAAATTTTTGGCAATGTATGCTATAACATTACTTTGCAAAACTGCCAATTACATACATGTGTACTTTAAAAATATCAAATGCCAATAAATAAACTTACAGTGACCATGTCAGATTAATCATGTTAGATTCTTTTCTTGAAAAAAATTTTTTGAGATTTTACTTATTTCTATTTTTTGTGTACCAATGTTGCATGTAAATAAATCTGTGCACCACGTGCCTGTAGTACCCATAAAGGCCAGAAGATGGCGCCATCCCCAGGGCCTGGAGTTACAGTTAGGGGCTGCCATATGGATGCTGGAAATTGAATTTGGCTCATCTCAAAGAGCAGACAGTGCTCTTAACTGAGCCATCTCTCTAGCCCCTAGTCATTCTTGGGTGGATTCTTCAGAGATGCAATCAGAATCAGTAGGGATGAATTTTTAAGAACTGAAGAAATCTGCTTAAAGCCAATATAAAGCAATTAAATCACCACCACCTCCAAACAAGTTATATTTTAAATGTTTGTTGGGATGCTGAAAAACACTTAACTCAGCAAAGTTATGGCTTTCAAAAATGTGCCACATGAAGTCCCAGTTTATGCCTGGTATTACGTAACTGTATAAGAACATGATTTTTGGTTTGGTACAAGTAAGAGGAAATGTATTTAGCCTTGCTAAAGTGCATCTGTAGTATTGAAACTTGGGAGAGTAGCAACTCTGGAAAGGTTAACGTTGCCTAGGTTTAGTTATTACTCCATAGATGGGAAACAAGCTATATACAGTGGGCTAGTGGAGTCACAGCCTGAACCATCCAAAAGGAGCCCTTTGGATGACAGTGATGTACTCCAAAGGATCCAGAGAAGGCGTAAGTCAGGGACAGTCCTCACAATGTGGTTTGCTATTACAGGCATGTTCCACTGACATGCGTGACTGACGGGCCAGGCTCTAAGCGGGTGAGAAGGAGAGGTGGGAATCATCTCAGATGTACTGCTGAAAATGTTCTCTTGATAAAGGCCACAGAGTATCTGGAAGGTTGATTTGTGACACATTCATCTTTACTGACTTCTCTTCCCTGAGCTTACTGGGCCCTCAACTCTCCATATAACAACATCACTGCAGTGTGAAATCTGAGTCCTCAGATTGGAACCAATCTGTCCTCCTTGGAACCAATACTTGGACTTTCTAGGTTAAGCACCATTGAAGGTGGTTTAGCTAAGATATGTGGAAGAAAATAAAGTTTTGAGACATATTTTAGGTGAATTTGATACCCTAAATAATCGAGTCTATAGTATACCAGAATTATATCCTAATATACTTATCAGAAATACTAGTCTTTTTTAATTTCCCTTCAGTGGCATAATTTTGTAAGTGAGATAGTTCTCTTTTATACAACTAAGCCATGCTATAATTAATAACCTTATAAAACTCAATCCTGACCTGCATGCTGCAGTTATAGCCTTGACCATGATACTTAAGTAAATCTCTAACACAATTACTTTTTCATCTTCCAAAGCCTTAGCTTTGGACTGTGCAGAAATAAACGTTTTGCTTGGCAGACTGCTGTGCAGAGATGAGGAAGTGCTTGCAACATACCTGGGGCTGCTCGAGTTGTAGTCCTCCTTCCCACAGCCGGCCTCGCCGAGACCAGGGCAGGGGCTGTGAACCGCGTACACAGACATGCTGGGATGCTCAATGAGAAGGTTTTCCATAGGACTTGTTTCCACCTTGATAGTGGTTAATCCGCCTGCTGTAAAACATGGGGGAGGGGTGATGAACCAGCTCTCCTCCATCGGACAGGACTCAAACTGGAGGAAGCACGAGTCACTGGTATCAGCCAAACACTCCAGAGATGCAGGTAAACAGGAGAAGACTGATGTGTGCTCTGCTGGGGACTCTTCACTGATGTCATCATCTTCCTCTTCTTCCTCGGCTGAGAAACCAGTGCAAGTGTCTAGATTGTGATCCACATTGCATATGGGAGGATGAGCAGTCAGTTGTGGTTGAGTCATCCAAGTTCACAACACAAGAAAGGACAATACTGTATTAGAAGATGCTTACAAAGGCAAGTTTTGCTTGTAACAATTATAAATTCATTTCCAACCTGTCTATGTATAGTTATACTGGCACTAGGAATGGCTTTAGGACTTTATATTCTGGCAAATAAACACAGTATGAGCCCCGTGGGTTCCTGTTGCTCGTGAGGATTTCCCATTAAAGTGCCTCTGCTTGCACCAGGCTTTGGGAGTTGCAAAACTGGAAAGTCTGACGTCAGTCAGTTTCACTGACTGGACTGTCTGGCACAAAATGTTTCCTGAAAGTTTTTGGAATGTCCTTATTTATTTACTCTTAAACCTTGAAAATTACATTTAAGAGTTCACACATTCTTTGTATATATGTACACATCCATGTTTGCGTGCACACGAGGGTGTGTGTGTGTGTGTGTGTGTGTGTGTGTGTGTGTAGAGAAGCACTCCAGTGCTTGAGCCAGGTGTGGTGGGGTGTTTCTACAATCCCAGTGAGCGGGCAATGAAGGCAGGGGGACCAAGAGTTCAAGGTTAGCCTTAGCTACATAGCTTAGCTTGCTGGATGCCGCTTATGTTGTGATGATTAATTGTTGAGTACACCTTACCTATGAAGTCAACAAGAATCCATTCATCATCTTCTTTCTCACTAAATTCTGGTTCTTGGTTGGAAGTAGCAACTTCACCTACAAACATTTTGTTCAGTCTCTGAAACATTGTTAAGGCAAGATTGAGACTTTGGCTGGAAAACTTGATAGCTGAGATTTCAAAACCCTGTCTTCAGTTGGCCTGATGGCACAGGCAGGAGATTAAAGTGCAGTGTTTCTCCAACTTAGGTGAAGAACAAGAGTCGTCATCCCTAAAATAAAACAGAAAAAGTTACTTATTTGTATTTGTTGTGAGGGTTTTTGAGACAAGGTTGGCCTTGACGCCTAATCCTCTCGCTTCTACCATGGTGCCAGGTGCTCATCCTCCCCACCCCATTATCCTGCTGTTTTGTGTTCTTGTATGACTTCAAGAAAGCCTCATATTTGCAATCTATAAGAATAGCATAGTTTAGCTTTGGAAACAACTATTACTGGCATGGGGAAATTCACACTGTAGAAACCTAACTACAAGACCTGGGGCTGGCAACACGAGTCTCGGTGGGGTGGTTCAGGAATCAGTGTGTATATGGGACTCAAATCCTGGTTCCCCCTTTCACTTTAGCTTAGACAGATGGGCTGGAGGGATAGATATGGTTAAGATCACTGGTGGCTCTTGCAGTTCAGTTCCCAGCACCCACATGGTAGTTTACAACTGCGGTGGTTAGAATGAAAATGGCTCCACAGGCTCATAGGGACTGGCTACTGGGAGGTGTGGCCTTGTTGGAAGAAGTATGTCACTGGGGCCGGCCGTGAGGTCTCAGAAGCTCAAGTCAGGCCTAGTGTAGCTCTCATTCTTTTCCTGCTGCCTGCAGATCCAGATGTAGAGCTCTTAGCTACCTCTCCATCACCATGTCTGCCTACATGCCACCATGCTTCCCACCATGATGAAAATGGACTGAACCTTTGAACTGTAAGTCACCACCTCAATGAAATGTTTTCCTTTATAAGAGTTGCATGGTCATGGTGTCTTCACAGCAAGAGAAACCCTAATTAAGACAACAACCATCTGTAACTCCAGTTCCAGGGGATCTGACACCCTCTTCTGACCTTAGAGGGCACTAGCATATACACAGTACATATACATACATGCAGACAAAAGACTTACACATATAAAATAAATAAACCTTAAAACACAGAAACTTAGGAAGATGACCAGTGAGGTAGCTCCGTGGTAAAGGCACTTGCTTCTGAGTCTAGGATGTAAGTTTGATCCCCACAGGTAGAAGGAAAGAAGCAACTTACACAGCCGATGCTCCCACCTCCACCCATGGGACACACAGATACATTGTCTTTAAAAAGACTTAGGAAGTTACACAGCTTCAGTTGGTTATGGCTCCTACCTCTGGTAGTTCTGGTGAGTTCTAAATAGGAAAGCCAGCTTGTTTTATCTAAGCACAGAGTTACAGATATAAGTGCCCATATCTACCTGGCTACCAATAGCACAGTAAACGGAAAACACATCAAGAAGCATTTTTAGTTTTTTTTCCTCGAGATTATCTTTTTTGGCTACCTCCTACCAGCTCTGAAGCCACTCTACCAGCTGCCCAAACTACCAGCAAGTTCTGTGGACTCCGGCTACACAAATAGCCTAAATCTACTTGCTATTCGTAACTCTCATTCTACTCCAGGCCCACAACATTCCCTGCTCTACTCTTGTTAAGTGAGATTATACAGGCAGCATGCTTAGCAAGAGTCTTGACACAGAGTTCTCTGGATAGGGTAACTGTTACTCTACAGATAGTGAGTACCTACCATGTAAGGCATAGAGCACAGGGGAACCAGCAGTGAACAAGAAGCTCACAGCAAGTGAAACAGTGCAGTTACTGAGGTGGCAGAAAGAATTACCAGGTGGTCCTCAGACCTCCCTGGTGCAGCTCTCCAGTAAGTAACATTGGACAGCTGAGAAGATCCGCAGTGGAGGAGGAGCTGACAGACACTATGGAAGCCTACATAAGTGAGAGCATGGCATTGCCCAGATGGCTCAACATCCAGACAGAGGGTCAAAGGAACAAGCTGGGGACCATTTCCTGCAGGACCTTAAAGGGAAGAAATTAAGAAGAGAAAACCCCGGGCGGTGGTGGCGCACGCCTTTAATCCCAGCACTCGGGAGGCAGAGCCAGGTGGATCTTTGTGAGTTTGAGGCCAGCCTGGTCTACAGAGTGAGATCCAGGACAACCAGCTCTACACAGAGAAACCCTGTCTCGAAACCCCCCCCCCCAAAAAAAAGAAGAGAAACCCAGGCATGGAAATACTATCTGTAAACACAGCACTTGACAGACTGACAAGGGGATCCATATTCCTTGGCCAGTTTGGGGTACATAGTGAAATCCTATTTTTAAATAAATTAGGTAAAAGGGGTGTCGTCAGGAAGAACCAGATTCTGGATAAGTTGAGTCATAGTGAGACCATTTAGAGGGCAGGGATACCACACAAAGTACAGGATGGATGCTGCTATGCTGAGTTAGGGGGAGTGCATGGTGACACAGCTAGAGATGTTAGGCAGAAGAAGACATGTTTGGGGGTGTGGCTCGGCTGCCAGTACAAATGTAGGAGCCGTCAATGCAAGAGGAATGACAATGGCGCTGAATGACAACTGGCACCTGTCTTTTTTTTTTTTTTTTTGTCAACAGGTTTAGCCCAGGTTGCCTTAGAACTCATAGTGATCTTTCTGCATCAGCTCCTAGGATTACATGCATGAGATACAAAGCCCAGCTCACTTTCAAAATCATTTTCACTGAAGAGAATAGTTGAGTTGTGCTGCTAACAACCTGGTGCCATTCTCTATGTGTACAATAGACTGCCACAACTATTTGGCACACAAAGGTAAAACATCTTAAACAAATGACATCAAGACACTCTGGTTGTAATGCACCATCCTCAGTCATTAATTATTAAATGTGGGTAAACAGGAAATGTCACTTGCATAACCAGTTTTCTTGAAACCTTCTGGGAAACAGCATGGTCAGATCATGAGGGCTGCATGCTAAAAGGAGAGTTTAAGAGAAATTAATAGAAAAGGTGGACTGTGCAGTCTGCCTGAAACCAAAGGATGAGTCCTTATGAGGTTGGGTGCATGTGAAGGGTTTTGAGCATGTAAGAAGGGGGACTAAAGATACATTTTCAAGCATTTCCAATGTCTCTTTGGTTATGAGGGCAGACAACAGCCCAAGCACAGCTGTGCTGCAGGAGCTTAGAGAGCCCTCACCATTGTCCTGAGTATAAGGCTCGAGCTGTGTGCTCTCATTAGCTAGAGCTGCTGCAGAGTGGGAGAACTTCACAGGGGGCCTCTTCAGTCATCCTGAGTGAGAGCCTTGTCCTCCACTTACCTGGGGACAAGGCACTGGGACTTAGGCCTTATCAGTGGCTACAAGCCATAAAATGTGGCTGGGTCAAGGCTACTGGGGCAGCTACAATCTGCCCCCTTTGGCTACAGCCAAACCCAGAGAGGTTGGCTAAGCCTGTAATATCTGGACTCTGCCACAGACGTGCTGTTGAAGATCTCTGTGAGACACAGCACAAGTCACACGCTTGTTTTCTTGATGTCAGGGGTCACATTTCTCTCCAAGGACCAGCAATGGGAAGTAAAGAACTTGTCTTCAGCTCCTAGAGTCACTGCTGGTATTTACATGGCACACCTGGGAGCCTTGAGAAGGACTCAGAATGGAGTCCTGGGAAGAGGTGAGGGTGCTAGTCTAGGATCCAGAGGGGAAGCTCTGGCACTACCCTGGGTGGCTGGAACTGTGTGAATTAATCCTTGTGAGCCTCAGTCTCACTGAGAAAACAGGAGGAATGGACAGGCCTCCACAAGGGTCCAAAACTAATACAATCACAATGTGAAGATGCTCTAACTATATATGAGGCTTTCTGGCCTACCTTCCGTAGGTATTGCCAGGGACAACCAGGTGCTAGAGAGTGGAACCCTGGACACCAAACTCCATCAAGGCTACCACCAGATACATCAGATAAACCATCCTATGTATTTTACTTCTGTGACCAAGACACTGAATTTTAACTTTTAAAACTGTTCTGTTGGGTAAAAAAAGATTTTTAATTTTGGGAGGGGGTATTTTTTTCTTTCTTTCTTTTTTCTTTTTCCCCAAGACAGGGTCTCACTATGTAGCTCTGGCTGTCCTGGAACTCACTATGTAGACTAGACTGGCCTTGAACTCACAGAGATCTGTCTGGCTTCTGCCTCCCAAGTGCTGGGATTAAAGGTGCCACCATCGCCCAGGTAAGAATTTTAGTTGTTAATTATGTGTGTCTAGAAAGCCAGAGGTGTCGGATCCTCCTGGAGCTGGAGTTGCAGGCAGTGGGCAGCCACCCTGTGGGTCCTAGTAATCAAACTCTGGTCCTCTGGAAGAACAGTATGCTCTTAAAAGCTAAACTGTCTTGCTAAAGAGTGGGCTTTACCATGTATGTAGCCCTGGGTAGCCTGAAACTTTCGATGTAGACCAGGTTAGCCTCAAACACACAGGAGACCCACCTATCTCCGCCTCCCCATTCCTGAGATTAAAGGTATACACACCATACACATTACAAATTTTAAATCTTAACCCATTTAAATAAACTGATATTTGAGTCAAACAGCAGAAAACTTTCAGTTACGTCTAGAACAAATACCATATGTGAGCCTCCTTTTCCAACTGCAAGCTCTGGTAACGAAAAGCAGAGTCAGGGAGTATTCCAGCTTTTGCCACTCAACTTCTCCTTGGTATATTCAGTAAACTATTCTTCATTTGGTTGTTTTTCGAGACAGCGTTTTCTCTGTGTAGCTCTGGCTGTCCTAGAACTCACTCTGTAGACTAAGCTGGCCTCAAAATCACAGAGATCCACCTGCCGCTGCAATAAACTATTCATAAAGCAAAAATCTAAATATAGTTTAAGTATTTCCAGTGAGGACTTTGCATCTGATTATGCTACTCATATAAGATATATACTGGAATGTACTTGAAAGATTTTTGTACTGAAAACATTATCTCAATAATTTTACATCAATTTCATGTTAGTGTAATGATGTTTTGATAGTTATAGTTAAATAAATTATGCTAATAAAATTAATTTCATTTCCCCTTCATTTAAACATAGCTACTAGATGGTGGTGGCGCACGCCTTTAATCCCAGCACTCAAGAGGCAGAGCCAGGCAGATCTCTGTGAGTTCGAGGCCAGCCTGGTCTAAAGAGCAAGATCCAAGAAAGGCACAAAGCTACAGAGACACCCTGTCTCGAAAAACCAAATAAATAAATAAATAAATAAACAAACAAATGAAAGTTTAAACATCTACATAGGACAGTGCTGTTGTAAAAAAAGAAAAAAATTTTTTCCTAGGGGCTAAAGAGATAGGTAGGCAGTTAAGAGTGTATGCTGCCTCCCAAAAGGACTAGAGTTTGATTCCCATCACTCAAATCAGGTGACTTACAGTTCCCTGTAACTGCAGCTAGAGATGGCCCCATACCCTCTTCTGGCCTCTGCAAGTACCTTCATGCATGTTCCCTGTCTCCGTCTGTCTCTGTACATGTGTGTGATAAAACATTTTTTTAAAAGTCTTCCAAAACTTTAACACCCTATCCTCCCACCGATGACCCAGAGAATGTCCTTCATAATTGTCACGATTCTTTTTACCTTAACACCTTCCAGAGATGTTAGCTCCCGAGGAGAGCAGGTTCTATGTGGAGACAAGTAGAAAAAGCAGGGCTTTAGAGTTTCCCCATACAGTCAGTGACACATTCATAACTCTAGGGCAGTAGTAAAACCATATGAAAGTTCCAGAGAAAACATGAATCCCCAAGAGGACAGACTGACAAATAGAGCTGTGGAATTTAGCGAAGAGGCCAGAGAAGCTGGAGGAGGCAGCCTGCTGCTCTGAGCTACTTGGAAGCCTCTGGGTAGGAAAGAAACAAATTATCTGGGCCCAAGTATTGATCAAGGCAGATTTACCCATTGCTGCTTGCCTGCTTTAAAATACCTCCACCCTCATTCCAAAAACGATATGTTTTTCTTAATAAGATGAACAAAACCACATCATAGAAGTTGAGAAAATGGGGGTGGATTCTAGTCCACCACCTTGTTCAATCATTGCTAGCATCTGGCCCTGTTTCTTTTAGTTATCCCGTTCCCCCCTCCCCAAGGCATAATTTAAAAAAAAGTCATCTTTGTTTTGTTTTGTTTTTTGAGACAGGGTTTCTCTGTGTTAACAGCCCTGGCTGTCCTGGAACTCACTTTGTAGACTAGGCTGGCCTCCAACTCAGAGACATCTACCTACCTTTGCCTCCCAAGTGCTGGAATTAAAGGTGTTCACCACCACCATCCTGCAAGTCATTATGTTTTTAATTTAACATTTTGTCCTGTTTTTCACATCATATGAGTAGAAACTGTTTTGTGGGCAGAGAAAGTGGCTGAGTTTACTTGTGGGTAAGAATATTCTCCTCTGAGAACTTACAGTGGAGCTGTTAGCTTGTAAGATCTTGCTGGCATGCCTTTCTCATTTTTGAGAGCATTCTCGGGGAAAGAGAGTATAGTGTGAACTTAACTGCTGGTTTTTTTAATTTGGTCCTTCTACAGCGTATGGGGATTAGGTATTTACATGCCTCTTGCTGCTTCAATTTTCCCATCCTTAACATGAGAATGACAGCTACCTGCTTCTCAGGAGCAATTTCACAGTAGCAGCCTGGTGAATAGCAGGCAGGCTCACAGGGAAACTGAGCAGGTCAGTTAGCATCTTTGGGTCTGGAGTTTTTTCCTCTAAAGGCGTGTGTGTGTGTGTGTGTGTGTGTGTGTGTGTGTGTGTGTGTGTAGGACTAACTAGTCTTATACTAGTTAACTAGAATTACAATTTGCAGAATGTTTTATGGTATGTGATAGGCAGTTGAAATATTTATTTGTCTTGTGATTAAGAAACCGAGCCCCAGAAATGAAAATCACTTGCTCAAAAGCAAGAGAGTTGGTATCCAGAGGCAGTGGCAGGGTAGGAATCCTTCCAGCCCGGTGCCTTTTCCCTGTACTTGATCTCCAGCTCCTTCTGTCTGTTTCTAAAAACTTCACAGACACTTTTCAGTTGTTTCAGCTGCCAGCAGGCGGCTCCAAAAACATTTACAAATGAACAAAAACAACAAAAGCACCCACAAGTTTGAAGAGTGCAGTTGTGGCTCCTTGGCAGTTTTGAAATACTAGCTGGCTAAACATGTCAGTGGAAAGCATCCTAAAACTCTTTCTCTGGGGCCAGCAGGGTAGCTCTGCAAGCATCTGCTGGCAAGCCTGATGATGGGAGTTGGATCCCCAGAATCTACATGGTGGAAGGAGAGACCTACTAGTTCAGAAAAACAAAAGATGATAATACAAGTGTTTGCTCTTTTGGTCTGAGACAAGGGCTGGCCTTGAACTGATTCTCACACCTCCACCTTCCCAGCACTGGAATTACAGGCGTGGGCCACCAAGCCTTGGCTTTGGTTAAGTAATTTAAAAACCAATTTTGAACTAAAAAAACAAAAACAAAAACCCACCAAGCCAAGAACGTTGTCTTGGCTCGTTCCACCTCTACTCTGTCTACTTAGCTGATTTACAAGGAGATTATTCCCCCGTGGACTCATGCCTCCTGTCCCCAAGTCTGAAGACAGTGGGCAGAGAGCAGTTAGGTTGGTAATTTACAGCTTGTTAAGCTTGACTTGAAAGCAGCCATTCTCAAGAGAAATACACCAGGAAGCAGAAGAGAAT
>CABHPP010143503.1:0-14743 GCA_902168425.1 Peromyscus attwateri
TATAATACCTACCAGGTTGGTATATTCAGTATGTCGCTACCAAATGCTTACTAGTTTCACCCATCATTTTTATATCTTCCGTATAAACTGTTTTTAGTACAAGTCTAAATTTTAGTATGAGGGAGACAGAATTTAAAAAAAAAATTAGCCTTCAAAATACTTATGTTAAAACTAGTCTATTTGATGTTTTCATATCAGGAAATGATTATTATGGAAAAATACTTAAAACTTTAAAAATAAAGAGCTTGTTATCCTATGAAGTGTGCGTTAGATCACTTTTAACTCCAGTAGATGGTGCCGTTAGCTTACACAGCTCTGATGCCTCAACACAGTTCCTCTGTTGGGACAGGTAAAGACTTGCCTTGAAAGTTCATGATCAGCTGTTTCAATTGATGTTTCAACTGAATCTTAACTGTGTTTTCACCATGCAGCACACTATTTAGATCTTATTCTCCTTTTAGGTGGTTCAGTTCAATCGTTTGCCTCTGGTGGTGAGTTTCATAGCCAGCAGTAATGCCAACACAGGTAGGTATGTTAGCAGTCCTGCGGGTGCAGATTTTACTTCCTCACAGGACTGTGCTGGTAGCCAGCATGGGGGCACATGCAGCATGGAGGACTCGGAATGACAGGCGTGTCGTGAGAAACCCTGCATTGGTGGTTCAGCCTCACCGTCACTTTCTCTTAAACTTGGTTCCTAGTTCCCATGTCTGCATAACAGGGCCTTTTCCATCTTACAGGGTCATTTTCAGATGCAGATGAGATGGCGTAAGAGATTGGGGTTTTTGCAATAGAAGCTAGTCAGTTCAGTGTTGCATTTTGTGTGCTATTTGTTGCTCACATTAAAACAGCCTACGAAAATGAAAGGTTACAGAACAGAAACAGAATACATCTTGGATGCTAACAATGACTTAATTCTATAGACCCATCAGTTAAATTGCAGTTTTAAGATTGTAAATGCTTGTACACAAGTTGAGTATGATTGAGATTTAGAGATAGTTTCTTAGTTTCTTTTCTGTCGTCTGTAGTGAAATACCCCAACAAAAGCAACAAGAGGAGAAAGGGTTTATTTCAGCTCAGAGTTCATAAGAAACATTTTCTAACATCTCATTTTTTAAATCTCTTTTAGGACTAATTGTCAGCCTCGAAAAGGAACTGGCTCCATTATTTGAAGAACTGATAAAAGTTGTGGAAGTGTCTTAATCTAACTGTGGTTTTGATGTGTACCTTGTCTTCATTGCAAAAACACTGTACCAGTCCAGCAATCGTTAGACCACAGTAATACTTGTATCTATGTATTCAAAGGGCCGCTTTTCCACCTTACACTAAAGAAGAGCCTATAGCTATAATTTATAGACAGATCAATTGTTATATTTATGTGTATAAAGTCTTTTCTTACTTAGTGAGATCTGGGAACGCCACAAAAATGGTTTATTCTAGTGCAGCTCCCATGGAGTTAGTGTGGATGCCTGCTAACGAGGGGTCTTCTATGCAGTGCGTCGGGATCAAAGTGGAACACTGACGCTCTTGAGCCAGCAAGCACACCTGCTGTACAGTGCTCCTCTGCACATGCCACAGAGACCCCTTTACTGAGAAGAATAATGAGGACATATTTTTCTTAAGATTGTATTTTATCTCTTTGCATTGAGTGTGAGGAGGATGAATGGCTTAGTAAAAATAATAAAGTAAGTACAATCACTAACTTTCCTCTGTATATGATCTCAGTGTAGATGAGTATTACTAATGGATTTGATTCTTCTTCGAGGGTGCTGCTCTTCAGTGAGAACGCAAATCACTGCTTCTGATTTCTCTTCTCTTCTGTAACAGTGCTTTAATGATTGTGTTCTCTGTGCATTGGAAATGCCATGTGACTGAGTTCCTCTCCACTATCAGTATGTATATAAAAATGACAGTATAGCCACTTTTTCATACACAAATATAAATAAAATAGTATTTTTAAAAATACAGAATGAGCTTTGTATAGGCCTCTTTTTTCAGACTTTCAAAACTGTAATGGACTTAATTAATTCTGGCCTTCAGCCACATGAATAAGCAGTGAATGCTTCTTGTAGGGATTGTATTAGAGATTGTTTTACCTAGTATAAACTGTCAAAAAAGCCTCATCCATGAGCCTGACTGAATCACCACGAAAGAGGTTCTATCTGCTTGGTATGCCTGAGAGGTCCAGGAGTAGATCAGCCCTTCAAGTGGCTCTGCTTATCAGTCCGTCACTGGGTGATTGAGTACACAGGCACTGCTTGTGTGCCAGTCTCCAGCACTCCCAAAGCACAGCTGTAGACACGAGGTTGGCTTGGAATGTCTGCTCTGGGGACGGCCCCCACTCCTCCTGGGAAGTAAGTGCTAGTGCTGTCCCTGGATTATTAGCTGGGTGCTGCAATTGAGCTTCTGTCTCAGGGAATGTGTGGATACATTAATAATCATTTGTAAAATCAGGAGGTGGGAATGGCTAAATATTCTTTCGTAAAGGTAACATAAAACTAGAATAACTTTTAAAATTCCACCTGTTAGTGCTGTGTGTGCAGACACATGCGTACATGTGTGGCAGTCAGAGGACAACTCGGGAGTCTGGGGATCGAACTCAAATTGGCCACACTCATACACAATAACAATAAGTAAAAATTTAAAATACTTCAAGCAACAAAATAAAACGAGCTGCTTGGGGAGAAAGTCCTCAAGCAGATCTGTGGGGTTTATATGTATGCGTTCATTATAAGGAATTGGTGCAAGAAACTGGGAGGTGCAACTGTGGAGTATGCCCGGAGATGGAGACCATCTCCACTCAGGACTTTTCCTCTTGCTGTAGAGATTTTTCAGCTGATTGGATGAGTCCTCCCCAGACTCTGTTAACTAAACACTTGCATCCCAAAGCCTGCTAACCTCACATAGATTCCTTCCCAACTGGGCTCTCCCTCTTTTGCCTGCCAGACAGCTGTGCCTGTGCTACTCAGAACGTTACCCACAGGCCAGGCTGTTCTGTACTGCTAGGAAATACAGAAATTGGCACTTAAAAACTTGCCTCTCCCTGGCACAGAAAAAAAAAATCTACACTAATCTGATGTCTGCTGAATCTGATATTTAAAATGGGATTTATAATTTCACTTCATTTTATTATTTATGTGTTACGTGTGTGGTGGGGGGCTGGGTATGTGTATGGGTGCCTGTAGAGGCCAGAAGAGGCATTGGAGTTTACAATGGTTGTGAACTCTGATGTGGGTGCCAGGAACCTCTCTCTGGTCCTCTCCAGCCCCCTTAAGTCATTGAAAATGACGTTTCTAGAATCCCTGTCTATGATAGGTCAGAAATGTTTCAAAAAGTAAAGCTGGTCCTCCAGCACGGGTGGGTAAGCACTCTACTTGAAGTCATGACTAGACAGCTCGAAACATGGCTCCACCCTGGCCCTCCACTGTATGATTTCCTTGGTGACGGTCTGAAGTGTGGAAGGATGGGCCAGTAGGGTCTTATGTCCTCTACCACAGTCTTCATGTTCTCTCTCCTGAGCGGGCTCACATCTTCAGAGTGGGGGAGGTTAATGAGCTGCTGCATGGCACCTGAGTAGGCGTGGGGGGGGGCACCTCACATTGTTCTGATACCCAGGGGCTCTGAAGCAGGGGACAGCCTCTCCAGCTGCACTAGTCTTCCCTCACCAAGGGGAGAGTTTACTGTCCTAGTAGGAATATGTGGAGTAAGATTTCCCCAGAAGGAATCTTGACAACAATTGCTAACATTTGGCTGTGACTTTCTTAGGGGAACTTGGAGAGACATGCTTCATTCACTTTTCTCCCACATTCCCCTGCTCTGATCTGCTGTCTACACATAGCACCCTCCCTTCTGGTGTTTTGGATTTGGGGAACTAGCTAAGAGCCCCCTGCCCCCACCAGGCTCTTCTCTGGAGGTAAAAGTGTGATGGTCTCACCGAACAACCAAAAGCAGATAAAGCCTGTAACCTGGTCCTAAGCAAGTGGGGGTGTGTGTGGTAGTTCCCCCATTTCATGTCAGCCCCTCTAACATGGCCTAATGCCCTGCCCACTCTCCCACACTGCTTTGCAGATCCCTCACAGTATTGACTGCTATATATGGTCATGTATGTATTTATTGCCCTTTCCATATTCAACTAAATCCCTGGAGGAACTCGGATGTTTCCTAAGCTTCCAGTCTCGTGTGCCTCCTGCTCTAACTGAAGAATCATTGCTATTTATGATATTAATCAGTTGTATCTACGTTTTAAAAGTGTGTGGGAATCTTTCTGGAGAAAGCACTCCCGCAGTAATATGAGTGGAAGAGAGGCAACATCACAGGTGGACCACGGCCAGGCCAGCTCCTTCCTGGAAGGCTTCCGTCCTGGGTCCAGCTTGTGTTCCCATTTTCTACTCTAAACTACAAGGTGGGTGGCCAAGCAAGAGTTTACAGACGCTTCCGGTGGCAGTCAGCAGGTTGTTAAGGGCAACCACCCATTGGTTCAGCTGTTTCTCCAGGTCACCCTGTTCCAGGTGGCAAGTGAAGTCAAGCTTGGCAAAGAGGCAGCGCAAGTAGTGCTTTGAGTAGATCACTAATGTATCAGTAGCTGCTGATTGGCCTTTTCTACCTTATTCTACTTCGAAAGCAATAAAAATGTTATAAGAACAAAATTGGACAAGTACAACAAAATCATGCACTTTTTATTCAATAAACAGAACCAAAGGATATAAATAAATTTTACAGGAGGTAAAAAGAATATTTAACACATGAAGGAAGACTTGTTTCTAAGGAAATGAAACCATAGCTCTCAAGGAAAGGCCATTGTTACTCCTTACTTTGTAACCTTCACAATACATTTGATCTGGACACTGCTTTATTCCATAGAACACAAACATAACAAATTAAATGCCCCTTTTTACAGTAAGGAGTCTACCACTGATCCACAACCTGGCTCCAAAAACCCTCTTGAAAAAACAATTTCTGAGTCTCAGCTGTTGAAACAACAGAAAAAAAAAATACTTAAGGTACTACGAATGAATCTTGATGCCAACTTGAGAAATGCCAAAAATACCTTGTGGGTATGTCCTTGAAGGCATTCCGGAGAGGAGGGGGCTGACCTAATGACAGGTGCAATCCATTTATTTCATCCGAATGGATCAGAATTTGAACAGACTACTGGGACGTGGCAGAATGTGGAAGGTGGGGCCAGGTTGGAAGTACGCCACTCAGAATGGCGTACGGAGTCTCCATCTTGCCTCCTCTCTTTCCTAATACTGCCCTGCTCTGCTTCCTGCCTGCTCTGATGTGAGCAGCTGCACCACACCCTGACCACGGTGAGCTGAGACATCTAGAGCCATGAAGTAAAGTAAATCATTCCTGTAAGCTGTTTGCTCAGGTATCTTGGTCACATTGACGAAAGTGCTAACCACTGTCTCCTTCTACTGCAAGAACAGAGTTCCAGCAGCCTGGCACCAGTTCTCGGCTCGTCACCCCTTTGTGTCCCTTCTAACTTCCATCTTTAAAAGCCACATCAGCAATGATAATAGAAGTTTGAATCTATTCATGACCTCTGAACACGAGTATGTCATTCCAATTCGATCCTCGTATTGCCGTTTGCAACAGCTACATGACAGCAGCTGCCCTTTAATAACCTTGGGGTGCTTCCCAGGGCTCCTCTCATACAGCTGATCTGGAGAGAGACAGAGGGCATCCTTTATGGAGAAGTCTCAATTAATGTGAAGAAAGGGCAGCTAAAGACAACTCAGTGCTTTTAAGTGTGTTGTATTTGCAATGATAACCATTAAACTAAAGGTCACCCACTGCTTATCACCCTTCTCCAATGTGCATTTTCTTGCTGTTTAAAACATCCTCACCCTTTATTAGACATTAATTTACTTTTTCCTGTCTCGTTACCCACAAGACATGTGGTTCTTACAGTTTATCATTAGAAGTAAAGGAGCCACTGGATTTGTAAGCTTTTAAAAAGTACTTATTGTGTGTATATGTCTGATGTGGGGCACATATGCTGACATGCACGTAGAGGTCAGAGAACAGCTTTGTGGAGTTGGTTCTCTGCTTCCATGTCTATGCGAGTTTTGGGGATCCCACTCAGGTGGTCGAGTGTGGCGTGGCAAATGCTAAGATGGCTACTAAGCCACCTCACCAGCCTCATTTCTAAGCCTTTTGAAAGGAAAAGTAAATACGATGAACATTTTTCAAGTTTCAGTTTCGAAAACTTTTTAAATGATTTTTTTCATTACGTGCATGTGTCTGAGTATGTGCACCTGTGTGCAGGTGCCCAAGGTCATCAGAGGCATCTGTTCCCTCTGAAGCTGGAGTTAGAGGTGTTCGTGAGCCACTTGGTCTGGGGTCCTAGAAACTGAACTCAGGTTCCCTGCAAGAGCAGACGCACTTCTAATGGCTGAGCCACCTCTTCAGCCCTGCTTGAGGTTTTTGTATATAAACAAAACAAAACCAGCCCTTCCTTTGAAAGTCCTTGGTGTTTATTATCTTAATTTGCTTCCTAAAGGAGCAGCCTGAGCCCCCAACATGCTGCTGTTTAATAACACATCTGAAGTTAAGTTGTGCCGACAGTGACTTGAGGCAGGACACCAGGCAACTGAAGTCAACCAGCCTGAGCCTCGGTGAGAGCAAACAAGCTCTTCTTCTTGCACCGTGTTCTGAGAGTGGCTCCGCCTGGAAGTGGGAGTTAGGCAGTCTCCATCAGCCGGGTGCTGCTTCCACGGTCTTGAGCAGATGGCTGGTCCTGCCAGCTGTTTGCCGTGAATCAGCAAACCACATTCAGCTCCCCACCACGGTCTACTTTGTGTTTGTTTTCCGAGGAAATCCTTTAATGACCTTTCCTCTGAAGCCTGCCGCAGACCAGAGCACCTGGAACATTCCACCTTGCCCGAGCCAAGAAAGTTCTATTTGAAGATGAATGACCGAGATCGCACAGTGTCCTCTCCTTGGTCCAGCTGTTTTCTTAGTTTTGACTGTAATAAGATATAGATACATCTATTATTCATAAAACATAGATACTTCTATTATTGAGTCGTTTTGAGATACTGACTCTGAAATAGTGAGGAAGACATGTTGAGCAGTAAAGGAGACATGCTGCTATAAATGACCACCCCGCTACCAAGTTTTAATGTTTGGTTGGTTGGTTGGTTTTTCGAGACAGGGTTTTCTCCGTGTAGTTTTGGTGCCTGTCCTGGATCTTGCTCTGTAGCCCAGGCTTGCCTTGAACTCACAGAGATCTGCCTGCCTCTGCCTCCTGAGTGCTGGGATTATAGACACACCTCCCCGCCTAATGTTTGTTTTTAATTTTCGCTCCAGACATGGTAGAGTGGCTGTTACAATGTTACACTTTGGGAATCGATCTGATACTTTCCCAGGAAAGCACAGACACAGCACTGTCCAATCAAAAGGAAGATTCAGGTCTGCAGTTGTGGACTTTGAAAGATGCTGATAATATACTGTTAAGAGGAAGGAACCAGTGAAAACCACCAGAGAAGGGCTGTGTTCTTAAAGATCCAGTTGGCCAGGGAGAAGTCTGAAAATATACATTTGAATTTAAATTTTCTATAATAATTATGTGTCATTCTTATAATAACAAAATACATGGAATTAGAAACGGAGTCATTTTCAGCCCAGGTTGGCCATGACAAAGCATTCCCCACTCAGAATCAGCACAGAAGCAGTCTCAAAATGGGCACTGTATTAACTTGGATTTCAAACCAAAAACCAAAACACATGGATGCTCAGCAATGTTCACAGCTGCCCCCCCACATACACCTTTTTACCAGGGAGGACTGTTCCTATCACTGAGCTATAAGCCTGGCTTTAAGGATATCCATTTTCAGACCTATAGATACAATAATTACAATAATTACACACATACACACACATACACAAACACTGATTAGGAAAAAGATGTTTTGCCTTTGAATACACCATAGGTTTCAAGATAGTAAGTATGTAAAGTCTTGTTCCCAAGGGTGGTGGCATTGATATGATCAAGCCTTTAAAAGAAAGGACTTACTAGGAGGTCCTTATGTTACTGGTACACTGCCATTAGAAGAGAGTACTGCCCTGGAGAGAGTTCTAGAAGTTTGAGCTTGACCCACACCCCCTCAACCCCACTTGATCTCTGGCTTCCTGTTTGGAAGTGTGAGGTTCCCATCCTCCACATATCCTTGTCTTCATGTTCCCAAGAGGTCTTCCTCAGAAGCTGAGCTGATGTGAGTGCTATGCCCTTGAACCTCAAACACTCTAAACCTCTTTTATTTCATAAGTAGCTTGCCTCGTGCATTTCATGAAAGAAATAAAAACCAGACTAATATATAATCTCACTACTATGGAATAGTCCTTTTGTACACTGTGAAGATTTGTCACTCTGATTGGTTTAATAAAGGGCTAAACAACCAATAGCTAGGCAGGTAGAAATTAGGCCAGGAAGGAGGCAGAGTCACTAGCCAGACGCAGCAGAAGCGTGAGATGAACATGAAGTGCCAGAAAAGGTACCACCATGTGATAGAGTGTAGATAAGAAATATGGGCTAATTTAAGATGTAAGAGCTAGTTAGCAACAAGCCTAAGCCATAACAGCCGAGCACTTATAATTAATAAGTCTCTGTGAGGTTATTTGGGAGCCAGCTGGCAGGACAGAACTGACCAGTGCTCCCAATGAAAAACTCTGCCAATATATTAATTACACTTACAGGAAATTTTAGAAAACTTGTACTTGACTATCAACTCTATAACGTACATGGTGAAAAATGTAAGGATTGGTGGATTATTTTAACTGTCTTCCCTTTGGGAAGTACATAGCAGGAAGATAAAACACCTTTGGTGCTTGATACACAATGTGCAGCTTACACTGAGAACCAAGCTCCTCCCCAAGCTCCCTCCTTGACAATTGAATGGCTTTCCAAGCTGAAGCATATGTCAACGTCCCTCTCTGCGAACTTCCAATCCCAATATTCTCTTCTAGAGAAGATGGGGCTGGTCAACGCACCTTACAGGAAGACTGCCAGCAGCTACGACTAAGGCTACGCTGAAGTCCAAGCACAACGCCACCCTTCCTTCTTACAACCTCCTCTTTCCTTTGATACCCCTTAAGCAAGCACAGATTATTCCGCAGAGTTGCGAACAGACTTCCCTTTGATTCTAGGGTCTGCTCTGACAACTGGAGTATACCTGACGCCACCAACATGTTCGTTATCAAGACGAGACACCCGGGGACTTTTAAAACTCACCAGCTTCCATCGCAGTATTTTGATCCATTCATCAGCTTCAACTCCTGTCTTTGCACAGAGATAAAATGTCCTGAATGGAAACACTAAGCTGGTGAAAGAAAAGAAAGAACGTGTGATAGTCAGCATGGCTAGTTGTATATATCCTGGTTGAACAGCATGAGCGCCTCCAGGGGAAGAAGATCTGATGAGGGCTCCCGTAATTATCAGGGCGACTTTGAAGAATTGGTGCACACAGAGGAGTTCCTGCAGCAACGGCAGAAATGCCTAGGAAGTTTTAAGTTTGTGTTATTACAAGCGAGATTTGTATTCTCTCAGGAGACTTCACAGAAGAAGTGTATGTCCAGGTCACACCCACCTCCTTTTATTGTGCATGCCTTCTGTGGAATATAAGTCTATTCCGCCAAGCCCCACAGTGGTCCAGAGCCTGTCCGTGGGTTAAAGGACAAGCCAGGCAGATAAGAGTCTTTGCTGAAAGAACTCAGTTGTACTGGCTGCTTTAAGGAGGGCAACACTTCCTCCAGGAGATACAAAGACTATGTAGGAAAAGGGGACCAAAAATACCTCAGTTTGCTATTTCACCCATTTCTTCCCATGACTTAATCTCTGTCATAAAGAAAACGAACCTTTCTTTCAGCACAAAAGATTGGGTAGATGTATGGTAAGTCTTCATTTTGCTGCCTCTGATTATTTAGTCAAAATTATTTGAGCGATAAAGTAAACCCTAACATATCTTGGTTATTCTTTCTATCCTCACAACCAAGACACAAATACTACTTTTTTCCTATCTGTATCTTTTTTTTTTTTCATGTATGCTAGGCTGACCTCAAACTTGCTATGTAGCGGAGAATGACCTTGAATTCCTGATCCTCCTGCCTTGAGCTGAAATTCAGGCACATCTTGTAGCTATCAGGCCTGTGGGTGGGTGAGTGGGTGAGTAGATAGGGCTGGAGAGGGAGGGATGCTGACATTGTACACATTGTACACCAGGCTAAGTGTAAACTGGTTTCTGGACTTGTCATTGATACTCCCTGGGGGAGACATTGTGAGTTGCTCTATAAATTCACACAAATTTCCCTTTCTTTTTGCAAACAGAAGCCCGGGCAATAAATTCTAATTAGTTTAAGCCAGTTATGATTATGATGATGTTATGGTAATTTATGTTGCAGCCAGTAAGTCATGCAGAAGCTTCACAGGGCAAGGTTTCCAGGGAAACATTGGCTTTCCTGATACAAAGGGCCAGGCATGGCTGATACATCTTTCCTCATGTCTGTGAAAACATGAGGGCTGAAAGTGGCCACCTGGATCTGAAGGAGCCAGCTGGAGGAAAGTCAAGAGGATGATAAAGACCGTGGGGGAGACCTTGTCACAGTACACCTGCCTCTCAAGTTCTTGTTACTCAAGAAAACCAAACCTTTGCTAGATCATAGGGCAGGTATTAAAAAGATGCCTGTCACTGGTCGATACTGTACATTGTTCACTTTCTCAGGTGTAATAACAAAATTAAGTTCTATGTATACTGTCTTTATTTTCAGGGGGTATGTGATCAGGATGCTGTATCTTGGCAACTTTCTTTCAACTCGTTCAGGAAAAGAAGTGATGAAGAAAACCAGGCAAGTTCTTAATGTGCTGAGGTTAGACAGAGAAAAGTTGACATCTTCCAGACTGGATATGTTTGAGAAACTTTAAGACAAAAGTTGGTAGAGAAGAAAACATGCCTTCCTTTATCAAGATGCTGTTTGTATCAGAAGTGTTTCATAGTACGCTGATTGTATCAGAGGAAAACAATTTCCACCTGTCAGCCAGACACTGCCCTAACAATATAGATCGACCATCATTGGAGCTGGCTAAAGGATAATTAGACTTGAGAGGAAAATCTCCAGGGAGGAAGTTGTGTTGAGATGTGAATGGCTGAATGTGTTCCAGCTGTGCAGTGAACAGCTGAACCTAGCCAACCTGCCTCTTTGTGGAAGCCACTGTAGACCAGGTGTGTGTCCTCTGCACTGGAGGCTCTAACATGCTAACCTTGGGTTAGGTTCATGTCCCTCTGATCCAGACATGTACACATTAAGACCGGTAGCTTTTTACTCCTTGGCTTAAAGACTTTTAGAAACATTTCTTTTATGAAAGTAACTTACCAGAAACAGTTTACTCTTTCCTGTGAGTAATCAAATTGAACAGCTGAGCACTCCCTTAGGTCTAGGATCCGAATTGGTTCTGGTGACTGGGGAAAAAAGCAAACTATGTCATAAGAATAAACAGACACGTGTGTCCATCCCTCACTCCTTTACAAGGTTTCTGCTGCATGCAACTGTCAATTTCCTTTGATGAAGACGATGGAGGATGGGAAAGCCTGACAAAGGGAACTAGCCTTTCACAGACTAAGCAATGGGAAGACATTGCTGGGCTACACAGATGGCTTAGTGGTTAGGAGGGTGACCTGCTCTTGCAGAGGATCTGTGTTCGATGCCCAGCACCCACATCAGGCCGCTCAAAACTGCCTGTAACTCCAGTACCAAAAGTCTCCATGCCTTGGGGCTGGTACCAATACTCTCGTGCACATACCCAAAAAGCAGACACATACTCACACACATAACTTACAATAAAATATATCTTTTTAAAAAAGAGGTTGCCTTTGTCAATTTACATCAGACAGAGATAGATTTTTAACACATGGAAAGCAGTTATATTTTTCTCCCATCCTTTTTATAAACTTCTACTTCTGCAGAAAATTTGTATACAAAAAGGAAGGAGAATCATTTTAAGTTGGCATGATAAAATGGACCCAAGCAATGGGTATGCTATTAATAAAAGGAGAAATTGCTTCATAGGGACAGTTAATAAAGTATGGCAAGGGAAGAATTCCATTGCCCCAAAGAGAGGAGCCATGTGCTCCAGAGAGAGACAGCTGTGCTGACCTGAAAGCGGCTTCTGGAGGCAAACCACAGAGTCAGAGCTGATCGGGGGTCAAGTGCCCACACCTTGGCTTGGGAGATGGCTCAGTGGTTAAAGATGCTTGTGGCCAAATCCAGCCCAGTGACCAGAGACTGATTCCCAGGAACCACATTTTGGGAGGAGAGAAACAACTCCCACAGCTCGTCCTCTGACTCCAAACACACTCTGTGGCAAGTGTGCCCCACCCCCATTATAAACACAAACTGAAAAGGCTCGGGGGTCTGGACTCTGTTCGGAGGGTGCTGGGGACCTTACAGAACTGATGACTAAGGGGGAGCGGGGTGCTGATGTCTTTCTCACCATCTGGTCTTTGAAATATTTCAGTTCGTTCCTTTGCAAAGTGAACCATCTTGTTTTCCAGGTCTGAGGGGAAAATTTAAGTTTTGAGCACAGAATGTAATATCTGAACTTGATAGTTTATTTTCATCTTAAAAGTATATAAAAGACAAGATAAAAGTAAGCCTAAAGTATTTTTATCTATCACTTTTGAGAAAAGTTTCAAAATAGCTATTATAAAAAATGATGATTCTGTGTTCTAAGATCACAATAGAAATATCACTAGCTTGTTTAATGAATAATGCAGCAGTTGTAAACATTCAAGGTGATTTCTAACAAGCCACTCAAGTTTCTATTTTATTGACACTATAATAAAAAATAGATATCAGTTTTGAGAACCTACTATGAGCTATATCCCTACACCAGAAATTTACATATACATTCATGTATATATACTCTTGAAATTTTATTTTTATATATAATATATATTTAGTTAAATATATGATAACTAGCACATATAAAGCAATGCCATCTACTATTATTATCATTATTATCGCTATTATTTCACAAATAAGCCACCTGAGATTTAGGAACCTTTAGCCACATGACACTGAGTCTCTCCTGAAGAGCCACGGACTCATAACAAAAACTTGCTACTTCCTTCCTGTATCCTAACAAAGTCCCGAGCTGTCTCAGTTGGCACTGTACCCACTCAAAAGAGACAATAGAAGATTCAGGAACAAACGTTCAGGCCAGGCATGGTTGTGCACACCTGTAATCCTAACCCTAAGGGCTCTGAGAAGTAAGATTGTACATCTGAGGTCATCCTGGGCTGTGAGGGAGACCCTATCTGAATACAAAACAAACAAACCAATCAACAGGCTACAAATGTGAATGTCTCCCACCCTCAGGGAGAATGCAGCCTAGTGAGGACATGGATAACTGCATGGTTAGGATAGAGTCAAGCAGCTTGGTTCACAGGAGAAGGGGTAAAAGCCTGACCCCTAAAATAGACAAGAGCCAACACAGCTTGAGTGGAGCCGATATGTTGAATGATGGTGGCCATGGCACATGAGAATTTAACAGAACTTTAAAGGTAGAATTTCAGACAGGGAGCAGTCACGCGCCCTAACTTACAAAGATCTAAATTGTGTTTACTTTGGCATGTTATAAAATATTTTTTTAAGCACCAGTGATGTATTTGGCCTACCTTTCAGTGAGCATTGTATATAAGTTTGACTTTTATGTTGAAAACAAAAAGAGCAGAAATGCTCAAGAGTTGATTTACCCTCTTTGTTCTTAACCCTTGCACTGAGCATGCTCCACCGTGCTTCCTTTTTAGTATGGACTGCAGGTTACTCTTACACAGGGCTTGGCCAGAGAACCGTCAAGTCAAAATATATGTGGCCTAAAATAAATTTATAATATCCTTTAAAAAAAATCTGTCAATTTTAAGAGATGAGTCTATGGTGTGTTGTCTTTCCTGCGGTGGCATGAACAAACCACACTCCCTTACCTTTACCAGGCCACCCTGCTTGGTGAGGTAGCCTTCCTTGGTGCCGAGCTGCAAAAGAAAAAGGCCAGAATGAAGCCCAGAGTTGTCATGTTTGGCCTTGTGTTCGTGTCCTAGTTTATCTTCCTGTGCTAGGGGACGAGTCCTCACTCCAGGCAAGCAGCAGGCTTGCCTCTCCGCCCTGCGCTAGGAAGAACATGCTCGCTGCTGATCTTTACCTGGTCCTCTCTCATTCTTCACATTTCTCGGACTGGATTGTCTGATGTATTCCATATCAACAGTCATTGCTGGAAAGGCTCTCTATTACCTCAAGTTCATGATTTGAAAATAATTACCCACAGGTGTTTGTCAGTGTGCATTGTGAACAGCAGCAGCTTGTATTGCTGTAGGAATCCTAGTATATAAGCACTCATATGTAATGGGTGCGCGATACTACAATTGGCCTTAAGCCTCTGTATCTATCAGCTCTGCACTCTTGGGTTCACAAACCATGGACTGAAACATTTGAAAAGAGCGTTAGTCTGTATTGAACATGTACGGAGTCTTTTACTTATCATCCTCCAAATAGTCTATTAACCATTTTCCTGGTATTTATGTTACACTGGTGTGATAAGAAACCTGATTTGAAGTACAGGGAGGATGCACATAGTTTATGCAAATATTGTGCCACTTTGTAGAAGGGTCTTCGATGTCTAAGGACACTGGCTCCTATGTGGGGTCTTGGAAATACTGACAGCTACTGAGAGATTATTACATTTCGGACAGTATAT
>CABHPP010143503.1:32990-57947 GCA_902168425.1 Peromyscus attwateri
AAACAGATGAAGGAAACAATTCAAGATTTGAAAATTGAAATTGAGACAATAAAGAAAACACAAACTGAGGGAATGCTGGAAATAGAAATTCTGTCTAAATGAACAGAAACTACAGAAGCAAGCATATCCAACTGAATGCAAGAGATGGAACAGAGAATCTCTGACACTGAAGACACAATAGAGAAAATAGATTCATCAGTCAAAGAAAACACTAAAGACAAAAAAGTCATAACAAAACGTCCAAGAAATTTGGGACACCATGAAAAGACCAAACTTAAGAATAATAGGGATAGAAGAAGGAGAAGAATACCAACTCAAAGGCACAGAAAATATATTCAACAAAATCATAGAAGAAAACTTTCCTAAGCTAAAGAAAGAAATACCTATGAAGATACAAGAAGCTTACAGAACGCCAAATAGGCTGGATCCAAAAAAAAGTCCCCTCACCACATAATAATCAAAACACTAAACATACAGAACAAAGAAAAAATATTAAGAGCCGCAAAGGAAAAAGACCAAGTAACATATAAAGGCAGACCCATCAGAATAACACCAGACTTCTCAATAGAGACTATGAAAGCTAGAAGGTCTTCGACAAATGTTATGCAGACACTAAGAGACCACGGATGCCAATCAAGACTATTATACCCAGCAAAACTCTCAATCACCATAGACGGAGTAAACAAAATATTCCATGATAAAACCAGATTTAATCAATACCTATCCACAAACCCAGCCCTACAGAAAGCACTAGAAGGAAAAATCCAACCTAAAGAACCTAAACACATCCAAGAAAACTCAGGCAATAGATAATCCCACACCAACAAACACCAAAGAAGGACAACACAACATGACCACAAAAAAAAAAAAAAAAAAAAAAGACAGGAATTAACAATCACTGGTCATTAATATCCATCAATATCAATGGTCTCAACTCACCTATAAAAAGACACAGACTAACAGAATGGACAAGAAAACAGGATCCATCCTTCTGCTGCATACAAGAAACACACCTTAACTTCAAAGACAGACACTACCTCAGAGTAAAGGGCTGGGAAAAGGCTTTCCAATCAAATGGACCTAAGAAGCAAGCTGGTGTAGCTATCCTAATATCTAATAAAATAGACTTCAAACTATAAATGCATGCTCTTAGGCACTGCAGGGCAAAGCTGGCCTGGGACTAAATAACAGCAGTGACCTAAAATACTGAGTGAGTTCCAGGAAAGGCGCAAAGCTACACAGAGAAACCCTGTCTCGAAAAAAAAAAAATACTGAATTTTAGTTCTGATTTTGGAAGACTGAGAGAAAAGAATTCTAGAAAGGCCCCGTTCTATGGGCAATCAAGTAGTTTTTCTGTGCTCCTCTTCAAACCTTGAGAAGTTTAGCTCAGAGTCTCCTGATCACTCAGAGCTAATATCAGGTGCTAATATATATTTTGCTTTATTTTTTGAGAGTGGGCCTTGCCATGCAGCCCATGCAGATTTGGGACTTGGGATTACAGGTGTGTACCACTATCCATGCCCACCAGGAGCCAATACATAAGTGAACAAGAAGAAAAGGGCTATTTTTAGAAGGTGGCATCCTGCTTTCCATTCACCACCCGTCATGGTCACAGTGGTGACTCTGTGACTTTCGCAGCCTTTCCAGGCTTAACAGTCATCGTGACTTCAGCACACAATCTTGTTCCCCGGAAGCCTGTTCCTCCCACTGAGGGCAGATTAGAATACTCAAGTGTCATGAGTTTTGTCCCTTGGACAAGCCTTGGTGGCTTTGCCTTCATGTGGTGGGAACAGATAAGCAAGGAGAATGAAGGTATTCTAACTCAGTGTTCTCATCCATCAGCTGAATCAAGCTCCAAGGGCAGCAAACTGTTTATCAGACAGTGGATAGAAGAGAGGACAGCCGGTGGACAGGATAACAATCTTAGTTTCCTAGAATGGGTAAAACGTGAGCCATAGTAATAATGCCCAGAAAATTCTAACTTTGGAGAAACTACGCTATAAACTCTAAATCCCAACACATTAATCATATACACACACCCCACTTTAGAGCCAGGGTCTTGTTTTGCAATCCAGGCTACCCTCTACCTTGCCGTGTAGCCCAGGCTCACCTTGAACTTGTTGATCCTCTTGCCTTAGCCTCTCAAGTGCTAGAATTACAAGTACCAGTACACTTGGCCATGAGATTCCTCTAGTCAGGATAATGTATTTATAGGGAGGCTGTATATTGCTCCAAACGCAGTGTGAAGGTGAACCTACTGTGCTGGGAAAGAGACAGTCAAAACACCCTACATTCACCTCGCTCTTCGCCTGCCTTGATCTGCCCGAAGGCAGGACGATGTGCACGTTTCCCTAATTTTGAGGAAGTCGAGTAATGAGCACAGAGAACCACAAAGAGATTTAAACAGTGTCTAGAAGTTTACACGACAAAACTGACTTTGCTTGGGGAGAATGTGGGTAGACAATGATTATGGTTTTGATGGCTACAGGATTCCTCATAAATATCCATTACGTCAGGTATTCATTTCCTCACACACCTACACTTCAGATGAAAAAGCACAAATTCCAAGTTAACAAATATGGAGAGGGACAAAAGAGAGGTAGTGGAAATGAAGACCAGGCTTTAAGACACTCTTCTCCATTTCTAGAGACCGAGAATTGAATACAATCCAGTGTAGGGTTAAACATAAACAGGGGCTAAGGCTGCAGGGCAAGGGACTAGAGAAACTGAAGTGCTTGCTCCGGTCAAGGTAGCCATGGAGATGACTATCCCCGCATACATTTATTTATGAGGACAAGTGCTGGTTAAAGATGGAAGGAATTGTTAGGGCTGACCCGGAAGATTTCCACCAGGAAAAAGACAGATTTAAAGCTGAAGGTTCAAGTTCAGAATATTCTACCATAAACCTGGTATTTTCAGTATAAAGAGAAGCAACTGCTTTGTGGTTTCTGTGTGTCTTTCATCCATGCTAGGATGGGAACACACAGCAGGGAGAGCCATCCATTCATACTGGGGTCTGTCCCAGCGACATAAATCGCAAAAGCAGAAACCAATGGTGGCAGCTCTTCCCTCCACACTGATGAGCAGAAAGACCACTCAGGAGTTTACCGAGAAAACTGGTATGTACAAAGTCATGGCGATTGGCTATGTGACTGAGGTTCTCACGCTATAGGCTCTTGCAGTTTTTCCACTGTTGATAAACTGAGATTTTTCATCATTTCGAGTTAAATAAAGCTGGAATTCTAAACCATAAGTTCAGAGGCAGCCTTTTACTTACTTTCTTTATCGATTATAGACAAACAAGTTAGATAATTCAAGTGCCAGTATAATGTGTGCTTGAATGTGGATAGAGAATGTCCTTCAAAGACCCATATACTAAAAGCATGGCCCCTGCTTGGCCTTGTAAGAAGGTGGAACCAGTGTGAAAAAGTTAGGTCATTGATGGTGTTAGGTCAATGGGACTCAGCCACTTGCTTCCTGGTTATGAGCTGAGTGGCTCTCCCTGCTGTGTGTTCCCATCATGATGACAATGGGTTAAGGCATCATGGACTAAAACCTCTGCAGCCATCAGACAAAATAAACCTCCCCTACTTACACGTCCGTTTAGCTCAGGTATTAGTATTTGTTACACCAATGGAATGCTAGCTGACTACATATATATATATATATATATATATATATATATATATATATATATAGTTACAGTTATAGTTATTTTATAATTATATATAGTTATTTTATAATTATATATATAACTAATTTTCCAGTTTGTCTAACCACTGAAATGGGAAATTTTGAATCCTTTCAAGTCATATGAAAGTACAGTCCTAAAACTTTGTAAGAAACCCAGGTGACATATATGGGCCTTTATTGCTCATAAAAATTGCTTTCTAACCAACATTTTCAATATTGAGCATTTGGTAGCTGTGGGCATTTCATGAGAAATTTATCTTTCAAAATGCTTCAAATTAAGTTCTCTGGGTCTCACCTACATGCAAAAAAAAAAAATGTTTCTAAACATATCGGTTTCATGTCACAGGCACAGTTTCCCATCAGTGTCCATGCCTAAAATGATAAGGAACAAAAAGTCTTTCCTGACTTGTGTTTCCTTACTGTATATATTATAAAACAGAACATTCGAAAGAAATTTTGCCTAGATAGGGTCTCACTATATGGCTCTGACTGGCCTGGAACTAACTATGTGGACCAGACTTTCAAACTCATGAAGATCTTCCTGCCTGTGTGAGCTTTTAATATACCATGAACAATTTATTAATACATTTTAAGAAGATAGGTACTTTGTAGAATGTACCTTGCTTTCACGAAGATTGTGCTGAAATCCTAACATTTACATTTTAAAAATATTTATTTATTTTTATTTACATACATGTGTGTGCACTTGTTCGTATGAGCACCACATGCATGCACATGTCCACGAGGCTCGGAGAGAGTGTTGGATCCCCTGGAACTGAAGCTACTGACCGTTGTGAGCTGTCTGACGTGGGTTCTTGGAACCAACCCAGGTCTTCTACAAGAACAGCAAGCGCTCTTAACTGCTGAGCCCTCTCTCTAGCCTTCTTTATATACATATTTTTTAATGTACCATATGGCATAACAATACAAAAGTTGTTTCTAAAGATAGCTATTTCCTATCACAGGCATAAGATTATAGAGTAACAAGTATGAAATTGGTTGAAATCGACTTCAGCTTATTCTTCTTCCTGGAACAGTACTTCAAAGGTCAAGTCCATAGTTTATACTATGGTTTGAATATAAGTTGTCTTCTTCAAAACTAATGTTAGACTTAATTTCCATTATGATATTTAAACAGGAGGACCAGATCAAACTTTCAGAGGTGATTTGGGTTCTATTATATTGTTAATGGATTAATGGGCTAATGGGTTGTACCAAGAATGTGTTTGTTACATAGATGTTGGCTTGAGCTTGGTGTGGCAGTACATGTCTAATTCCAGCACTGGTGATGCTGAGGCAGAAGGACCACAAGTTCCAGGCAAGCTTGGGCTGTGGTGAGGGCTTGGTCTTTGATGTATTTATCCCTGTCTCTCACTATGCAATGTTCTTAGGCCCAGCAGAAGTCACCAGGTTCCAAGCAAATTCTCATGCAGAGATATGAACTATAATACCCTTCTTTTTTTGTTGTTGTTGTTTTTTGAGACAGGGTTTCTCCGTGTAGTTTTGGAGCCTGTCCTACCTAGATCTCGCTCTGTAGACCAGGCTAGCCTCGAACTCACAGAGATCTGCCTAGCTCTGCCTCCCAAGTGCTGGGATTAAAGGCATGTGCCACTGTCACCTGGCTTATAATACCCTTCTTAAATCAATCACACAGCCCAGATATTTGTTTATAGCAACAACCGGACGAAGATGACTTACCTGTCTCGCTTCCAATCAAAGGCTGATTTGCAAAGTGCTTGACAAAATCCTTTAAAGTTGAATATTCATTGAAGCCAAATTTAAATGAATACCCAGTGTATTCGACGTGAAAGTGTTTGACAGAGTCTTTGGCTCTGAAAGAAAAAAAAGTGCTTAATGTTATTTAACAAATGATGATTCTTTTTGAAGGCAGATAGAGCAATGTGCTGGCATCACCATCAACCGTTGAGAGTGTGGAACATACAGCCATCAAAATCACTGAGGACTTAAGGCTATCACTCCTTTCTTTTGGCAGACAATACTCTCAGCTTGTCACTCTCCCAGAATGGATGAGACGGTTCCCCCATCTTCTCTTGGACTGACCACAAGGTTTCTTGAACATTATTGTTTATAAAGGGTGTGGATTCAGGTAGAAGTGACAGAAATGATGTTTGTCCTTGGCATCCCCTTGTCTGGGAGTCAGTCAGTTATGTCTGCTTCCGTCAGTGAGTTGTATCTCCCTAGTCTTCTCTTCCCGTACCTGTGTGATTGTCTACTGAACAAAATGTCACATTTCTAAGGCTGTCATTTTTGGCATTATTTTTTAAATGAAAAGTATTACATGAGATCTCTCTCTCCCCTCACTTTATTTGTCCCATTCTATCTCCTTAGCCTCACCTCCCACTGTGTCATCTACACCCCAAATTCAGAATGCATCAGAGTCAACTGTAAGGTTTGTTAAAACCCCCAGACAAAGACTGAACATGTGGAAGGTAGGCCCTCCCTCAGAATGTAGGTCCTAAGGGGTTGTCCGTGGATGCTGCTGTCAGGGAACACTTCAGGACCCCTGCCCATCCAGACCTGCTGCTCTTCTAGGAGTTATTTCCCCCTTTGCCCCTTACCTCCAATTATCCCTCTCACCTTCCCCTTGGTCTCCAGTGGTAGAAACTCTCGCTGCCGTTGAGTTTCTCGCTATCTATTGAGTTTTCCTGTAAATTACACTTTCTCACCCAGTATCACATGATAATTCTGGCTCATATTGAGTGCAATTTTACTTCTCAACCACTCAAACACTTAGCCTGCCTTCTTTTATGCTATTACTGCCCTCGCCTTTGTAGCAAGATTTGGAGCTTATGAGTGCTATGTGTCTGTACTTCTTGCCAACAAGGTCTTTGAACTAAAATGGCTGGTACAGAATGCATGATTCCAAATATCTGTTATTAAGGGAATGAACAAATAAATGAATAAAAAATAATCGTACCTTTAAACAACTATGGATTCTGTCACCTCTGCTGGTAGTCCCCTCCCCCAAGTGTTACTAAGTATTTGTAATGAAAACCAATGGTTTATATTTTAATTTTTCAGGAAGATGAAATGCATGCAGTCTATTCATGAATAGCTTATGATCAGATGAGTCACACACAGATAAAACATTAGTTACATCTGTGATCCAATAATCCTACATGCTTATTTGAGATGTTTGGGGGGACCCTGCAGTACAGCACCCTCACATGCAGTCTACCTGTCTTACTCCCACCTTTGCTGTCGATAAGAGAAAGCCAGAATCTCTCCCCACTGGAACAGCATTCCAGCTTGGATTAGTAGTTTTGACATCCCTATTCTTTATTCTTTTTCTTTGTGTACATGTGCATGTATTCTCATGTGTGCACAAACACATGTGTGCGCATGTTTGTGGAAGCCAGGGGTTAACCTCATGTGTCATTTCTCACGAGTTTTCTACCTGGATTTTTTGAGGCAAGGTCTCTCACTGAACCTGGGGTTAATGGAGTCAGCAAGGCTGGCTGTGGCCAGTGAGCCCCAGGGATACTTCTGTGTCTTCCTCCCTAGTTCTGGGATCATAAGCACATACAAACATGCTCCGTTTTTTACATGGGTGCTGGGAGTCAAACTCAGTTATTCTTTCTTGCATAGACTTAGCTATTACTGACCGAGCTATTACTCTAGCCTCTAGTCCTGTTATTTAGAAAATTTACTAAGAAAACTTGCCAGGGTAACATCAAAATATTAGTAGATATACTCCTGTCCCCGGCTGCCTAAATTGTCCCTCATCCTCTACCTATCTCTGCCTCTCCCCTTCAAATAGGCATGTAGATTCACTGCCAGGGAACAGAAGGTGTGGCAGGCAGCATTCATAGATGCCCCAAACCTAAGCCCATGGAGTGCATATCCCTGTTCCAATTATCCAGGTAAAAACTCGTCTAGATCGAGTTGTGAAGAGATTTTGTGGATCATTAAATCTTTAAATCGGTTCATCTTAAAAATAGAAAAATTCTCTGTGTGGGCCTGACCTCTTCACATGAGCTCCATGAAACAGAATTCTCTGTGTCCACAGAAGAGGACATCAGAGAGATACGCTCTGGCTGCCAGAAAGGCAGCCAACATTCACGCTGTGTACTGTCCACGCGGGCCACATAGCACGAACTGAAGTGGCACCTGTCAGTTACACTGGTCCTTGAGTGGCACCATGAGCACCGGGACCCCAGGGCTACCACAGCAAGGAAACGAAAGAAAAACATAACAGGCAAGGAGGACGTGATGACAAGACGCTGAGTTCCAGACAGGAGCCCCAGACAGGAGCCCCAGCTGCAGCTGACATCTTTATTTCAGGCTGGTAGAATTTGAATAGAGAATCCACCCTTGCTAGGCCTGGACTTTAATACATGCAGGAACAGTGGCACGATCCATTTGTGTTGTTTTAAGCTGCTATATTTTCTGGTAATTTGTTAAGTAGCATAGAAAATGAACACTAAAGGTTCCAAGTCTAAAGAGAGGAAAAGCAATGTTAATTCTTTGCTCTTGAGCTCACAGAAGCCTGTCAACAGTTGTTTAGGGAAATACTTTTTTGTGTGTTAATTTGTATGTGTGTATGCATGAATGTTCACATGTCTACAGGCACACTTGCATGTGCAAGTTCCTGTGCGTGTCTGTGTATATGTCTGTGTATGTGAAGGCCGGAGGCCAGCCTTGGTTATTGCTCCAGACACCGTCCACCTCTGGCCTAGAACTCACGAAGTAGAGTAGGCTGCCTAACCAGTAAGCAGTGTCTGTTTCCACAGTGATGGGATTGATAATACCTGACTTCCTGACTCCTCCCTCCTTCCATTCCTTCCGTCCTCTCTTTTTCGGTTTTGGGGTCCACACTCAGGTTCTCATGCTTTCAAGGAATGCATTTTATCAACCAAACTGTCTCTGCAACCTGGGAAATACTTTCTTGTTTTCTCATGCAGTTTCGTTCCCAGTCAGAGAGAGGGGAGGAAGAGAGATGAGGGGATTCAAAAACAAAACCCCAAACCAAATAAACCCAAATGGCTTCAGTGGCTGGAAAGGAGATCCAAACAGCAGCAGGGGTACAGTTACTGCCATCCAGAGAATCCAGGGAAGCCAGAGTCCCACAGGGAGGGGAGGAGTGGAGGGCCATCCTGGCTTGAGGGACTTGGCTGTGAAGGAACTCGTGACTTCCTCCAAGGGTTCGGGATTTGTGGAGGTGCAGCCGCAGTCATACAATGGCCGTTATTAGTGGCCCAGGAAAACTTGTAGAGCCTTTGCGTGTATGCCCAGCAAAAGCTACAAGAACCCAAGAAAACGTGTTGCTTGCCACTAGAAGCCAGATTACCAGGGCGGGGCTGAAGACTGCAAGGCAGGTGCACTAACTCAGGGGAACTAGATTAACTCACCACTTGGGGAAATGGACTCCATAGAAAAAAAATGTGAAGTTTTGCATTGTCTACTCGAGTCTGTGACTATGAAATCTCATGGTTACAAATCATTCTGGCTTTTCCAGGCAAGAAAGGACTAGCAAGAAGGAACCCAGTCCAGGAACTCGGACGGCAGTGCTGTTTTCACTGTTGATTGAGTCAAGCCAGACGGCCCACCGCTTTGAGTTTCCGGGTCTTCATGTGTCCAGTGACGGGTTGAGATGAAATAATCCACAAGTTTTCCTGCTAGTGAATGGAACAAAGAAGGTGTGTGTGTGTGTGTGTGTGTGTGTGTGTGTGTGTGTGTGTGTGCGCGCACACACGCATGTTCCTGTACGTGCAAGTGCCCATGTAGACCTATGAGATCTTCTTGAAGCTTGAGTTACCGGCCATTGTGAACTGCCTGGCATGGATGCTGGGAACTAAACTTGAGTCCTTCTCAAGAGCCCAGTGCTCTCAACCGTTGAGACATCTCTCCAGCCCCGGGAAGATTTCTTTGAGGTTTTACTATTCAGAGTTTGAAATCCTTTAATCCGGTGACTCAACAGGAATCAGGGAGTGTTTGCCCTCTGGCAGTGTGAGTACTGTAAAGTAAACAAGTGACAGAAGAGACTGAACTCTACAAGTCCTTAAGCACCTACCTCACCGAGAGAGAATAGAGTCCGGCCTGCTCATTGCTGTCTCTTAGCAGGTAGCTCCCATCACGTCCATTGGAGAGGAGAAGAGCCTCAGCTGCATGGCGTGTGAGGTTGCCATGATACCACCTAGGAAGAACAGAAGAGTACTTTCCTTCGGGATGAGCCAGGAGTAACCCTTCTCTGGAGTTTCCTCTCAGAGATTAACTAGCAATCTTTTCCATCTGAAGGATGCCAGAGACCTGGCTCTCAGTCCCAGCATGAAGACAAGGAAGCCCCTGGATGAGTATGAGGGATGGAAGTGATCCTTAGCAGTGTGACAGAGGCTGGTCATGTTCTGACAGCTCCCACATCATCCTGACCTCCAGTTCTCAAGAATGTGACCCTATTGGGAGAGAAGTGAAAATGAGGCAAGCCAGATGGGCTCAATCCAGTGTGGCTGGAATCCTCCTGTGAAAAGGAGAGCTGGAGGAGAGATTTCCACATGGGAAGGAGAATGCTGTGTGATCAGGAAGGAGCCAGCCTCAGTTTTGAACTTCTAGCCCTCAACGCTGTGAAGCAGACGATTACTCTTTGCCAAACCACCCATTATAAGGCAGCCCAGCAAACTAATAGTGTTGTTTAAAAAGCCCAAGCTAAAATAGCCATAATAGAGGCCCAAGAGATGGCCCCGTGGTTAAGTACTTGCCGCATAAGCACGAGAACCAGAGTTTGTCTGTAATTATGGCCTGGGAAGACAGAGAGAGGGGATCTCCAGAGCAAGTTTGCTCACAAGACTAGCCATCCCCACAAGCTCTGGGTTTGATTGAGAGACGCTGCCTCAACAGGTAAGGTGGAATGACTCCTAACATCAACTAGGCCTCCACATTCCCATGTACTCCCCCCCAACATAAACCTGTGTCCACACACATGCAGGCATGCACACATGCAGGCATGCGTCCATACACACAAACGTGACCATGGAAAAAGAAGTAAAAATGATAGACCAGCCATAGGAGCAGTGGCCAGTTTCCCTTTCTTCTGTCCTCTGTTACTCTTTCCCAAGCACAGGACAGTTTCACCGGGAGAAACCAAACTGCCCTACAGTCCCTGGTCATGAGAAAAATGAAGCTGGGCACGAAGAACCCTGGTGTTTCAAAGTGAGCATTGGCCTGTCAAGTCAAACACTGTTTCAAGTTGACGAACATCTGAGGAGCTGGGAAAGTCCCAAGAGGATTCAGATTGATCTTTTCATGTGCTTGTGTTTTTAATTGATCTTTGTGGTTTAGAAAAGGTAATACATGTATGTGTTTGAAAGAAGACAGTAAGAAAAACAAAGCCCTTTTCTTATCCTTGAGCCTCAGTTTCCCTGTTTCTTTCACCTGGAGACAGTTTACCACATAACTGTGCCTCCTCAGAGATAGCCTATGATGTTAGCTAGCATTTGATCTGGCCCTCAATCACCACTCCCTAAATCTACAGGGATAAGAACATTCTAGGCCATGGCTCTGCACCTTGGACCTTTCTCCTAGCGACAGGTCCTTCAGTTGGTCTTTAAGCACATCATGTGGGAATGCAGTGTGGTAACGGGTGGAGTCACATTGCTTGGCTCCCGATTGAAGCAAGACTTTAGGCAATTTGTTTCCCCAGGCTGAACCTCAGCTCTGTTATATCCAAAGTCAGAGTAACAATAGCTGTTCATCACAGGCCAGCGGTGAGAACTGCTCATGTTAACACTCATGAAATATAGCAGTACTCAGTAGGTTAGTCACTGTCACGAAGCAGTAAGATTCACTCAGCAATACCTAGCCCATGCTCCGCTGTGGTATACTTTTCTTATTCTAATTTGTAGCATTTCCATTTACTTCATATAACAGAAAGCAAGGTACTAGAAGCAGTTGCCAACTGCAGGGATCTCCAGTCCCAGGGTACTGGTGATGGTGAGGCAGAGATGGCCAGTCATTCAGATAAAGCCAGCATGATGAGATAAACGGTGTTAAGGAGGCATCTGAAGGAACATCTCTTTGTCACCAGCACAGGCATCCGTTGTGATGTGACTGTGGCATGAAGTGTCAGCCTGAGCCGGAAAGAGCAAACGTGAGATTGTGGAAGGAAGTTGCTATGTACATCTCCCAGTCGCTGAAAGCGCCGGGAATGTATTCCCTTCTCTGTCTGTCCATCACCTCTAACTTCTCTTTTTATCACAGGCTCTTGTTTCCTTTGTCTCCCAGAGCCCTCATCTCCTCGGAGTACCTTTTAAGTTTTGCGTTTTGAATTCTAGCTAAAAGCTAAGTTCCGATGCGCCAAATGGAGCAGCACCGTGTTTGTCTGGTCCTGCTGTGGGGCACACACAAGGCGGCCCGAGCTTGCTCCTGTCTCTTCAGAACTGCCTGAGGGAGCTCACACAGAGCCCGCTGAGGAAAAGAGCGTCCCACTGTCATTTTCCTCTGCAAAGCTAACACTTGCAGAATGAAGTGCAGTAAGAAACCAGATGACTAGTGGGCAATGCTGGGAGAAAACACAAACTAACGAGCATCCATCTTGGACCCAAGCATGTGGGGAGCAGAGCGAGCAATGCTGTGAAAAGACACCATGCTTTCACTGGGATTTCTTCCTCAGTGGCTCCAGCTGCTCCAAACTGGTTTAGTTTAGGAACTGTGTGGTCCCCTGCCAGTAGAAACTTCAGGTTGTCCCGTGTCAAGATGGTGAGTCACAATATCCAGAGAGAAAAACCTTATTTTCATATATTGAGATGTTATCTTCTGATATACATTTTCCCCCAATTCCTTAACTTTTGCAAAAGTGAACAAGCCACAAGCTTTACTAAATTAGATATCACTAATAGAGCTGACATTCTCCTAACCGTTGGTCGTATAAGCCTATGCAGTTTAGAATAAGGCTTATTTTCCTACTTCAAGTCTTGGTCTTACTTTCTCTAAAGAAACAAGAAGGTCAAGAAACTACTACTGGTCAGTGTTTTAGAAGCAACGTGTTATAGTCGCCTTTAATCCCTACGACTTACACATTTTCATAGTTGTGTCTCAAGGTCAATGGCATGAACAGAGCATAGACAATCAGACTTGAACAGCACATTCACACTGGGGTTGTAAGAATATCAGAGCTGGCAGTTGACCTTGAAGGAAACAGCAGTGTTATCTCCTCCATGAGACAGTAGCAAATTAGGAAACACCCACCCACGAAATAGTTTTCATAGCTGCCTCTCAGCGAGGTGCAGGAAATAAACGCAACCACAGAGAACACAGGCAGGCTAGATCCAGAAAGTTCGTCTTCAATTCAGCCCCTCCTGCCTTTATCCCTGTGCCTTTTCATGCTAGAACCTTCTAGGAGACTACTCCAGCATGCTGAAAACGCCAAGGTGTTTTGTCCCTTGGATTTTATTATTTCAATTTGCTGGCCTAAGTTTATGTCTCATTTATGCTCTGTCTTTGAAGAACAGACTTTAAAACTTTTGAGATAACACATGGTATGTATCATTGCATGTACACACACACACACACACACACACACACACACACACACACATATATATATATGTGTGTTAAAGCATGCCCAAGCCAGGTGGTATGAGGCAGGCAGGTCTCTGTGAGTTCAAGGACAACCTGGTCTACAGAGTGAGTTCTAGGACAGCCAAGGCTACACAATGAAACCCTTTTTAAAAAACCTATAAAATAAAGCACACCCCAAAAGGAAATTTTACAAGAAAAAAATTTATCCTTCTATATGCTATTTACTTCGATATTTTTCATATTATTTTGAACAAATATTTATCTAAACCACTAAATTCACTACCAGACCACTAATGAGTTGTTTGGAAATCAATATAGAGCCTTGCTACTCAAAATATGGGCTAACCAAATCTTCAACACCTGAGATCTTTCTAAAAATGTATAAAAATCTTGTCCCTCAGGCCCCTGACCTATTGAGGTTCAAGTGATTTGTACTAAGAACTTGAGGAACATGAATGTGAAAGACCCTTGATCCTAAGAAGTTTCATTCACTTTTGGAGCCCTAATGGCTTGAGTTTGATGTTTGGCATCAGGAGAAAAGAGCAAGGCAAAGTACTACCTGGGTTTCAGTACGGAAAGTCAAGAAGGATCTACAGGTTACCACAGTCCGAAATCCCACATGGCTGATGTCTTAATGTCGTATGGTACTGGGTCTCATGGAAGGTAGGAAAGATCCAGAGAAGCTTCATGAAGGAAGATGAATGTGGTCTGGGCTTAAGAACGGATATTTGCTCTATTTATTAGTTAAAGGACATCTCAAGAGGAAAGCACACAAGCAAAGACACTGGGGTCAGTTTATGTCTGGCACATATGGACAGCAGAATGCCTAGCTGAAGCACAGGGTCCATGTTGGGGAGTAATGCAAAATAGTATTAGAAAAACTGCTGGTTTGCATACTCATTTAAGGTGTATTTTTTCCTTTTTCCTCCCTCCCACCTCCCTTCCTGGCAATACTGGGGGTTGAACCCAGAGCCTGGCACATGTTAGATAAGTGCTCTACATCTAAACAACACCCTCAGCCCTAGCGTATTGATTTCTTGGTGAGAAAATTTCTTATCAACCCATGCCTATGGATTATTAATGTATTTACTCACATCCTGCCTTCCTGGCAAACAGCAGTGACCTGGAACTTGGATTCTGTCTAGAGTTATAAAGGGACACACATTTGAACCAAAAGCAGGAATAGAAACCCCTGGTTATAAGAAAGTAGATAAAAGGATCTGGAGTTGAACAGCTAGCATAAGTACTCAACAATTTTCTTTCTTCTGTTTCAAAATTGCTTCCACTCTTGAATGACAGTGACACCCACTGAGGTCCCCAAACAACAAATGTGTAATGTTGTATCACTCTCCTTCTCTAAAGCCAAGGCACAGATCTGTGGTTGAATCCACAGTTTGGCTTCACATTCCCCGTGAACACAGTGGTGACCAAACATGAGAGGTCTCCAGTGGGCTTTCCCAATCCAAGCTGTCTTCACTTGGGTTGATCTGACCTTTGCTCCTGAGTTGTTCCATTGAATCGCTTGGGTGTTGATTTCATTTGTGTTCATTTGTACATACAGTCAGTGCTGGATGCTTCAACCATGTGAAAGGCAAAGCTCTTGGCCTCTCTCTGTCATCAGAAAGTGTCAGCATAGGATAAAGACATCTCTTATTTAGCTCAAGAGCTCTCAATGCTGTAGTTGGTATTACAGTCAGGCTATACCCAAGACAAGATGGTCTCGCCTATAGAAGCATGTGAATGCTCACACCCACAGGGTTGAATTTAACTTTTCAAGTAGAGAGAGGCAAGCAGAAGCTATACACAGGGTTGAGGAAGTTCAAAAACAACTCAGGTAGGTGCAGCACACTGTCCGGGGGAGGCTGAGTCTCCCCACGGTCTTTCCAGCAGGGAGTTTTCGGTGATGGAATCAGCATGGCTGGGACTTTCCACGTCACTGCTCTAAATGTCCCACTTATATATCCTGCTAGCAGAGCTAAATGATGAGGCTGGTTGTCCCAGGCTTTAGGAAACAGACATGGGTGACAGCAGAGGCACAGCATGCAAATACCTAGCAACTAAAGCCACAGGATCAACCTGTTGTTGGAGGACCAGGAATGAGACTGGAAGTTCTGGGAGATGGAAACACAGAGACAGATAGAGGAAGAGGTGCAGAGACAGAGACACAGGTGTTGCTGGAGAGCTTCTCTCCAGGTCCCATAAGTCCCGCAGTCCCACAACCCACGTATAAAATAATCACTCAGACGCTTATATTACTTATAAACTGTATGGCTGTGGCAGGCTTCTTGCTAACTGTTCTTATATCTTAAACTAACCCATTTTTATAAATCTATACCTTGCCACGTGACTTGTGGCTTACCGGCATCTTTACATGCTGCTTGTCCTGACGGTGGCTGGCAGTCTCTTCCTCCACCTTCCTGTCCCTCAATCTTTCTCTCTGTTAGTCCCGCCTATACTTCCTGTCTGGCTACCGGCCAATCAGTGCTTTATTTATTAACATATTTGTCATACAGAACATCCCACAGCACACAGGAGTCAAAGAGACAGAGATCCAGCAGGGCATGGTGTGCAGGCCAGTAATCCCAGCAGGCATGGGAGTGAGACAGGAGGATTAGTTCAAGGCCAGGCTAGGTTACATAGTTAACCCAAATCTCAAAAGATGAAGGAAAAAATGAATGAAAAAAAGGGGTGGCTTCTCTCATCAGGAGGACCAACCTCCAAGTGGAATCAAAGCAGGGAAGAGATTGAAGAAAGGGAGAAAGAGGAAGGGAGGGGTAGAGAAGGAGACGGAGAGCACTCGTTCCCACAGCTCACACAACCAGGCAGAAGTATGTGTGTTGTGCACAGTCAGGAACAGTAAATAGTGACTTGGAGACACATGGACAGCTACCCAGTCATCTAGACGACAGAGGCAGAAAACACAGCAGTCACACAAAGAGAAACTCACAGCACAGACCATGCGACAGATTCACAGGTATTGGGAGCAGCTGAAGGACACAGACACAACTGGAGAGAGGAGTGGACATTGCATCCCATCACTGCAAGTTCGTTGTGTTTGGTCCCCAAGGCATCCGGCAGTGTTAGAGCATCTTTCTCCGAAGGGTGTGACACAGGAAATGCTTAGTGTGCGCTGGGAGAAACATTCTGTGGGTAGGAACTTGAAGATGCCTAGACTGACTCATCAGGGATCCCAGACCCAAGGTTCCCTCAGAAGGCTCTGTCTCTGAGGGAAATTAAGTTGATTGTGTACTTCCTCAGAAAGCGCTGGTTCAGGGTTAGCTGTTTTAGGACTGTGCTTGCCAGTGGCAACCTACTCTTGTGGGTACAGGAAAGAGCCCTCAACCTCAAGGAATGTTATGGGCAGGTAGGTCCTTATTCCATCTCTTCTCCTGCGTGGTTCCAACTGTATTGGTTTAGTTCACCAAGAAAACACCTTGGATGGAAGAGAACCGAGTAAGTAGGGTATGACATCACTAGACTGAAGCCAGCAGTCTTGAGTTCTAGTCTTGGCCTTGAGTCGACAAACACTGATCCACCTGTTCTTTGAAGGCTCATATAGAAAAGTTAAAAATGAATGGCCTACAGTCCTGCTCCCAAAGGGCTCCCTTCTGAAAGGAGGGGTGAAGTAGGTGACCTAACCCCTGAACATGATAGCGCTGACACCTGCAAAGTGTCAACTCTCAACCCAAAATGTGAAAGGCACAAATGTGAATCAGAACAGTAGGAACAGTAATCCGAACCCAGGCGGCTTTAGAAATATACAGCACTCAAGCAAACAAAGAAGAAAGCAGAAGATAGGTGTGAGTCAGAAAGGCGCCATCTTAACTTTTCTTCCCCTCTTAATAAAGGATCTCTCTGTGAAAACAGGTATTAGTGTGCAGTTTGTGCCTAACCCAGGGTCCAGGAGGAAGCCCCCATTGCTCGGAGGTCTCCTTCAATCATGATATGTCAGGCCTATATAATTCCATGTGTGTCTCCAAAACACAGCATTCTTTCACGTAACTCTCATGCCAATATAAAATAAAAGGCTACATGCATGCATTTTAAAGGTGCAAATCTTTTAGCGTACAGATAACTTAGACACTAGGTGGTAGGGCTTGGGTTGGGTGGGGGTGGAGGGGTATCTGCTGCAGAGTAGCTGGAGGAGAGCAAGGGGCAGTGCTAAGACCAAGCTGGGCTCCAGGCAAGTGCGTAGCAGGGAGCAGGAGCCAGCCAGGGAAAAGATTACTATCTGAGCCAGGAATCAAGCCAGGGTTTAAAAAGCAAACTCATGGGGCTGGTTCTGAAAGTGAAATTCTACAGCAGCCAGGTGGTTGCTTTGCTAGAGCAAGCCAGACTGAATGCTGATCTCCAGGTGGAGCCTGGGATGTCTTAGCGCTCCAGTCTTGTCTGCTTTACCTCTTTACTCATGACCCCCCCCATCCTTCCCCACCCCACCCCACCCCTATAAAGTGCTATATTTTCTTATTCAGCTGACAAACATCATCCAGGGCCACACTGTGTCCTCGCAGAGACAGGCAGTGTAAAGCCCTCAGCCCACGTCGCTGCGTGTTCTTGCACAGGCCACGCTTTCCTTCCATGCCCTCCCAGCCTTTGCACAACGTCCTCATTCAATAGATGGATTCAAAGAATGCAGCAAAGCAGCCCCTCCCAATGTGAGGGACCTGTAGGGCAGCTTTCCAAATCTGTAAGTGGAAGGAAATCACCCATGGGAGGAAAAGAAGAACACAGCTCAAGAGGAAACTAGCTGGAGCCCAAACATCCCTGACAGTTCACTACTTACACAGCCACAAACAGCCACGGCAGAACCGCCTTCCACTTTTAGAATTCAAGATTTCAGAAGAGTCACTCTTCCGGGTGTCACATCTCTGTTGACACTTCTGACTTGATAATGTCCTTAGCCTGTCCTGTTTTTTTTTTTTGTTTTGTTTTGTTTGATTTGTTTTTTGTTTGTTTGTTTTCCTAGCCCAGGAAATTGAACATACATAGAATTCAGTAAGGTTCCGGCTCCTTGGGATATTGGCCTGTCCATATGGCCTATCTATTGTGAAGTAGAGAAAGAGTGACACCTTTTATAGTAAGTTGTGCTGATTTGTAGCAGTTCTAGAACTTTCTTTTTCCTTTAGTCCACATGTGCACCAAAAAGTGAACCATTCTAGTGAAAAGGCAGAAGTTTGAGAAAAATTAGGAAGTTGTCTTTGTGGTCAAGCATGTGGGTTTTGTAAACCTGGGCACTTTCTCACGCAGGTAATACCAGCCATATGTGAATTAACTGAGTTCCTACAGGCAAAGGCCGGCCGAGAGACTGTTATGAGTGGGAAGCCTGCAAGAGTGAATGGTCGTGGTTATTGTTTAGTTGGTAGGCTCAACAAGGCTACAATGCACAGTGGGAGTCCATTAGCTGTGGCTAATCCCCTCCTCACCTCCTCAGCCTACTGCTTATGTCTACCACCCTGTCAGTACACTTGGCTTTCAAAGTCCCCATCTCTATCTACAAAAGGACCGCCCAACACTTGCCTAATACTGCACTGTGAGCGTTGTGAAGGCTCCATGCAGCAATGTGTGAGAAAGGCACAGTGTTGGTGCATAGTAGGTCTGCATGGCTGATGCCTGTCACAAAAGGGAAGCTACCTGGTTTGTAAAATAAGCCTGTGCATTGGACCTAGACATTTCTGGAACTTTAGCCAGCTGGATTGCTCAGGTCCTGAGACTCCTTACATGTGAAGCTGGAATAAGTGTGTTCAGGGAGGCCAGAGTGAGGGCCTGCAAAGTGGCTGCCTGCTAATGTATTTATCATCATTGTATTTCCTGAGCCAGCAAACTGCCAGCCAAGGGTCAGTTCTGCCAACCATTCATTTTGTGTGGACTGAGAGCCAAGGATGGTTGAACAGTTTGAAATGGTTAGGGAAAAGTGTGTGTGTGTGTGTGTGTGTGTGTGTGTGTGTGTGTGTGTGTGTGTTTCTTAGGTTTGTTTAGTGCAACAGTAGCACATATGAGTAGTTGTAGTGAAGTCGTGAAGCCAAAATTATGTGTCACCTGCACCTCTACTAAAAAGCTGACCTTTTGATTGTTGCTGTGTTTTTTACCAGTCTCTGACTTTCTCTTACATGTGAGAGACAACAAAGGTTCTGTTTTCCTCCTCCCTTCCTTTTTAAAGACAGGGCCTGGCTAGCTCAGGCTGGCCTCAAACTCCCAAATCCTCCTGCCTCAGCATCCCAGATGCTGGGAGTACTCACATGCACTCCCCACTTTGCAAATCAAGTATTGTTAAGGACAGGGGAACTCTCATTAAAAAAAAAAAAAAAAAAAAAAAAAAGTCCCTATGTTTCTCCGTACAGTGGGCCATCTCATTCCAGAAGCTAAGAGTTACATCATAACCTATGATGTCAGCTTTGCACTGCTTACGTCTCCCAAACTGATTCATCCTCATTAAAATGACAGTCCTTGAAGAGAATGTATCTGTGTGTGCAAACATTTATTTTTAAAGAATCAGATCTTTGCTTTAAGTTACTCTGGGAAGGACCACTGTATCGGCCGGCTTCAGTCTGAAATCAGCCAACTCCCAGGTCTGAGTCTTAACTCTTGTGTAATTTGCCTGAGGCTAGGGAGTAGTGGCCATGAAATCTCTGAGGACAGGGGAAGGGGCATTCCTGGCTGCTGGCAGCAGGAATTCCAGGGACTCCTAGAAAGAACACAACAGTGGGCCTCTCTTCTTTTTCTTACCAGTAGGATCGACGAAGAGGGCACTTCTATTTTTGAATTTCCAGACAAGGTTCCATAGGGAAGCTTAGTCTACCTCCACCTTAACCTCCGCGGAGGCTTTCATCTTTGTCAGCAGAGGTTGCCATGCCAACAGCTGTCCTTCCTGGGTCACCTTCCTTTGATAGCCGGATCTGTCTGCCTTATTATCAATTAAAAGCTCTGAGACTCATCTGGAGTTTTTCCTTAGACCTGTCTCTGAACCTTACGTAAAAGACCCACAGTACACCCCCCCTACCCCCCACCCACCGTGCCTGTGTGTCCTGGTGGAGCTGAAGTGTGACCTGAAGTGTGACCTGGCTGCTCCTCTGTCCCTGCTCTCTGCAGGAGTGTCTGTGGTTGGGTTATAGTCCCTTATCAAATAAGACCTGGAAAACTGGACATGAGGTTCACCCAACACCACCTCCTGCCCAGAGAGTTCTGACAGTCCTGTGGTCCTGGGCCCTGGGCCTTGTTGGGGTGTTGGACATGGGGAGCTGAGGCTGGGTGGCCTGAGTGCTGAGCTTCTTAGTGCCTGACCCACCTCCACCTCTCAGTTTGGAAAGCGGAGGAGTGGACCTAGCTGGTCCCACAGAGCCCAGCCCCTGCCTTGCTCATTCCCTGGGCCTGCCCTGTTCCTGCACAAACAGAGCTTTGTTTCACCTAGCCTCCAGGGCTCACTGATGCACTGAAGAGGAAAGTAAGTGCTTTTGACTGGCACTCTAATGGAGCTGAGTGCCTCGATGGGATCCAAGTCTCTCTTAGAGACTATGCAGCCAGTGTTCTGCTAAAGTCCTGTGTGTTCTGGCTGGGCCAGGGCTGGATTTGCTGCAGTTCTGGGTTCAATTCACAGTATTTACATATTCCAAAGCCTGAAGAAAAATAGGGACCAAAGAACCAAGGTTAATCCCCCACCCCTTTCTGTGTGTGTATGCCTCCACTAAATTATCTCTTTACATCTATATAATACACAAGGCCTCTGTGTTAATATTCTGACCCGCCCCTTGAAATCCCACCCCTTGGGGCCACCCTGCATCGTGAAGTAAAAGACTCATTCATCTCTTCCTCTCTCTCTCTCTCTCTCTCTCTCTCTCTCTCTCTCTCTCTCTCTCCATTCCCACAAGGTGTGCATACCTCTGCTTTCTCTCCCTTCTCTTTCTTCCTTGTCTCTCTCTTTCCTATCTTTCTCTTCATCTCTCTATTACAATAAACTCCACTGAATGACTTTCCACACTGCCACCCCCTCTCATGCGTGGGATACCCTGGGGGTTCCCCACTCGTGCAAATTCGTAACACCCTGGTTTCATCCCTGGCACCACACGAAACAAAACAACAACAAAAAAACATCTAATGACTGAAATAGCCCATTGAAATAATTTTAAAATTCAAGTCATTAAACCTAGACATCTTTTATCTCTCCATTACAAAAAAAAATCATTTTTAAAAAATGGAGCTTTGAAAAAAACTGGATTATTCTGGAGGCTTGGTACAGATCTTGAATCACCAAAGTGGATTAAAGGCTCAAAGACTGAGTTTCATTTATACTCAGAATTTGGCCAGAGGCAACAGGTCCTTGCCAATATTCTTCCCTTATCTCTTATAAGAAACCTATCACTGGTGTGCCGTGTGCCAGGGGCAAGGGTTGGCTTCTGCTAGTGATTAAATATTCAGTGTTGCAGGATGGAGCATAAATCACCAGCAGTTTTATTTGTTTATTGGTAGAGAAAATAGTTCCAGCTGGCCAGTGTCTGGAAATAAGGCAATTCTAGAAATCAAGGCTTTCTTTGTTCCCCACACAGGTAGACCATTGATTATGTTTAAATGAACTGTGTTCTTTACTGGTTTTCAAGGAGTTGAAAACATGCTAACATTGTTTCTAGTAACAATCACACCCTTAAAGTTGAAATGGGTGAATTTATATGTAAAATGCACCTCAATGGAGTTGTTAGCCACAAGGTCCCAAACTCCCAAACAGAATGCCAGAACTTATTAGTGATTTTAAGATTTAGGGGCATGCCTACCAGAATTAAAATAAATGATAAAACTGTACTTAACACTTCCTAGAATATACATTGTGACCTTGATTCTCAATTCCAGTCCTGCTTTAGAGACTTGTAGAGGAAGGAAACATTGACTCAAGAGACAGACATTTTTTGTGCCGTGCACAGCCTGGGCACCAAGAATTGAAACCAAACAAAGGCCAAAGAAGTGATTGACTTGGTAGAGTTCATGCCTCGAATACTGGAAGCCCTGCATAAACTGAGGTGCGGTGCTATACACCTGTAATCCCAGCCCTTGGGAAGCAGAGTCAGGGAGACCAAGAAATTCATGTCATCCTCAGTTACCTCAAATTGAAAGCTGCTACATGAGACCTTGTGTCAGGCATAAAAGCAAGAATAAAAAAAAATAACCAAATAAAAATGTCCCTGTCTGTCTTGTGCACAGAGAAGGTTGAGACCCATACTCTAGAACAGTTTCTTCTACTGAAGTTTGCATTGTTCCTGAAATCAAACTCTTGACATTCAAGAAAAAGTCCAGGTCTTCTGAAGTTGGAAAGTCTGGACCCAAATGTAGCACTTCCTTTGGGCCCTCTGGACTTGATATCAGGTGTGTACTCTTTGCCCAGGGAGGGAAGGCCGTGGTTCACCTTCAGTGGCATCATTCTGTCCCGAAATCTGTATCAGTGCCGGGCCCAGATGCACAGTCAGGTTTCAATTGTGTCCTCTGTGTGTGCTCAGAGTGCTGAAGCATAGATCCTGCTTTTAGGATTTGTTTAATTAAAGAGACAGTGTTAAATGTTTTTTGGGTCTGACTTCTCCTTTGAGGTCTCTTCCTTCAGTGGGCCAAGGGGACAGAAAATAGCTACAATGCCTTATGAGCTGGTCAGTAAGGCTGCAGCTGTACTGCTTGCCTCTAAGCCCAGTTTGGATACTCTCAGAGGAGCCCTGACCTCTTCTCTTTCAGATTCGAAGAGAGTCACAAAGAGATTCTGGGACTCTGAAAGCCACATAAGGAACTTCCTTTATTGAAAATCCTAGCTGTCAAATCTGGTTTGCCAAATGAGGGCACAGGTCTCGGCTGAGGCCTTAGCTTTGACTCTATAGAGTTATTGAGAGCTAGTTTTAGAATTTTTATTAATTCGTTATTATAGGTGTACATGGTGTGTGTGTGTGTGTGTGTGTGTGTGTGTGTGTGTGTGTGTGAGTGAGTGTGTGAATGAGTATGTGGGTAACTGCCTGCCACATCACTCATGTGGAGGTCAGAGGACAACTCTGTGGAGTCGGCTCTCTCTTTCCACCACATGGTTCCAGGGAAAGAACTCGGGTTATCAGGCTTAGCCTCAAGCGCCTTCATTTACGTGCTGAGCCAGCCGAGTGCTGTGAGAAGTTTTACAGTAGCGTAACACAAAAAGATACAATCTGTGCAGGGCAGACAGCGATTTCAACCCATCTTCAGAGGAGGGTGGAGCCTCGGGCAGGTGCAGCTCAGCTTTGTTATTTCACTGATGTGGCTGATAAGGACAGGGTTTAAAGCCTTTGGTGCTCGCTTTTGTTCTTCGCAAGATGACAGCAGGTCTTATGTCATCGGCCATGAGGAATTCCAGCTGCTTACATTGACAGCAAGTCCAGCTTCCCCTCTCCTGGGAAGCACAGGGTGTGGGTGCCCCATCCTCTCTGAGTAGCCTTTCTTCTTGACTAAATGTCTTCATGAGCAGCAGTGTCGTCCGGCTCCCTCCCTTCTGATGGTCTCACCTGACCTAAACTTACCTACCTATCCATATCGGAACTGCCACTCCCTTGTTCTTGGACTGTGGCTGTCTAAAAGGCTGTGTTGCCTTTACCCCTGTCTCTACACGTCTAAGCAAGAGCTCACAAGTGCCATGTCAAAAGGAAGAACCATATAAACCAGATTGCTGCACAAACTTCCTTCTTTAGAAAAAAAAAAAAAAATCCCTTCTGCTCAGAGCACTGTAGCCTTTCTGTTTATGGAACCAGGGCGCTCGAACTCGTCAACTCACGTTAATGATAAACCAGAACACTATCCAAGAAACCAGGCATTTCTCCCCACACACCCCACCTTCTCCACCTCCTGCCCCAGTTGTCAAAGGATGCCCAACGGTGGGTTTTTGTCTCATCGTTTTCACTTCTAGAAAATTAGCTTAAACTTACACTTTTACAATGAATCAGCAACCCCCTCCCCAAAAGGAAGCTCCCACAAATCAACAGAATAGCCAGGAAGAAGATTGGGGTGGTAGAGGGGAGAGACACACTGGCAACACTCACTGATCGAAGTGAACGTGGACATGGAGTGGCAAGTCCCACTCACTAAGAAAGCGCTCTTACCCCAGGTCCTGGAGCAGATCTGCTCCTCCATCCGACTGACCCCACAGCTCTGAGGGATCCTCGGCACTCATGTTCCTGCCCAGAAGTTCTGCTCTGCCCATTCGTCCCTTTGCTTCTGATTGTTGACCCCCTGCCAGGTGCTGGAGAGAGAGAGAGAGATGGGCTCCAACGCTGGACACACTGCTCCTCAGTGAGACAGGAGCCTGCTGTGGCTGAGGCTCTGACTAGCTAGGAAGTGAAACTCGGTTGCTCCTCCCACTGACACTGCCACCCTGGGCCTGAGGCATGGGCAGGGTTGTTCTGTCAGTCAGGAAGTGTGTAAACTCGGCAGCACCTCTGACACCCACGATGCATCGCCAGGTCAGTTTTTGCCAAAGGAACTAGAAAGACCACCCACCCAGGATTGGACTATTGGTTCAAACGCTTTGTAGGAGATCCAACTGTAGCTTCTCCCTAGTCCTGTTTGCCCACAGTTTGTAGAGGAGGGTGTGTGTGTGTGCGCACACCCACCTCATACAACAGCACAAGGAACGCCAAGGAAACTTCTACATCAGAAACAGCTTTTGAGCAGGTTAAAAGAAAGTAGAGCTAAAAAAATAAAAGGAGGGAGGGAGGGAGGGAGGGAGGGAGGGAAAAAGGAAGGAAGGAA
>CABHPP010143504.1:0-18473 GCA_902168425.1 Peromyscus attwateri
CTTTCTATCCTAACTAATCTTCAACTATAATTAATTAATCTTCAGCTATGACTAATTAAACTTCGACTATAACTAACTAATCTTCAACTCTCTCAGAGACCCAAGAAGGAAATAATATTACCTAACAAAAATAAAAACAGGAAGTGCATGTAAGCAGCTTCCAAAAAAATTGTGAGTTGACAGAAACAGCCAGCCGCCTGGACAGTCACCTGAGGTTTCTCCGCAGTGTTGGGGCATCATCTTCAGCCTATAGGCTTAGTGTATCTGACAGACTCATTTGTGAAGTAGGATGTACACAAGTTCAACAGTTCAACCTCACCTTGGGTGAGAGCAGTCCATGTACCAGAAATACCTGAATTCCACTAGTGTCATGTCCTGATTCAGGATTTTAAACTCTGGAAATTGTTGATGGTTTTTTAATTCAGCTGTCCATTCTTCTTGACTGTGTATGTGTGGCTTCATCTCAGCATCCCATTCTTCTCCACAGCAGTGTGGTGTTCCTGCTCCTAAAGTTGGGAGGAGAAGTTCCTCTGAGTTTGTACAAGTTGGCTCCAACTTCTGTAGATGTAACCAACAGCCTTATTAAATAAGAAACACAGAGCCAATGTAAAGGTGAAAGCCCAAGAGGTCAGAGCTAGGAGCCTTACCCACTTTCCGCCAGCTAGACTCTCCCACCAAGAGACTTCTCCGAAAAGGGAGTTTCTTCCTGTGCGGTTGTCTTATAAAGAGTTCTGGTTCTTCCTTCTCATTGGTTGCAAACCCAACTACGTGACTACCTTGTCACTGCCTCTCTGTACAGACCTCCCAAATCTTCTATGGTTGGTATTGAGATTAAGGGCGTGTGTCTCCAATGTTGGCTGTATCCTTGAACACACAGAGATCTACCTAGTTCTGCTTACCAAGTGCTGGGATTAAAGGCGTGCACCACCACCGCCCTGGCTTTCGCTATGGCTTGCTAATAGCTCTGACCCCTAGGCAACTTTATTTATTAACATACAAATAAAATCATATTTCAGCACAAATAAAATACCACTATAAACTTCCATGGCCTTTTCCTTTGAACAAGCAGTTCAACTCCTCCAAAGTCAGTGCTGCAGATACATTGGCATGGCCTCCCCTTCCTGAACGTATACAGGGATGTCCAGTGCAGAATGGTTTGTTTTCATAAAAGTTTGAATGTGACTTCTGGACACTTCAGTTAAGCTTAAAGAAATCAGAGTGCATCAGTGAAGCCAAGTGCTCTGCAGGCTTCAGAATGAGGCAGATGTAGCCTGCTGGGACATCATTTGCAAGCTGAATCCTACAGGGTAGTCAGGCAGAGAGGTCTGTATGCTACACCATGTGGTATAGCATAGGGTGGGATGGCTACTAGCCTGCCTACACACACACACACACACACACACACACACACACACACACACACACATATAGGCTATCCTGAGAAGTATTCCAAAAAACAGAACAAGGTGGCTTCTGAAGAGTTAGATAAGATGACGTGCTGCGTTTAATTAGAGCTGCTTCTGTGAGTTAGGGGCTATTGTCTGAAGCATGGATGACTTATCAGTAGCTACACCAGTGAAGAAAAATGACTCCCCATACCCCAGCAACCATCAACTGTCAGATGGTTCCTCAGCTAGGGACGGGACCTCGTGAGCCCCTCCCCCATCCATGATAGACTGCTGGTGAGCTCACTCTTACACAGGACTGGTGCAAGTAACCGCAGCTGCAGCGAGTTCACAAGCGCAACAGTTGCATCACGAGCAGAAGACACCGGAAGTAATCCGCCCCATTCTCCAGTTCTTACATTCTTTCTGCCTCCTCTCCACAATGTTCCCTGAGCTGTGAAGGGGGTGATGAAGACGTCCTGTTTAGGACTGAGCACTGTAGTCAGTTTTCCTCAGCACTGTGATTGGCTATGAATCTCTGCGTTAACTGCTGTCCACAGCCCAAAGAAACTCCTGGGACCGAGGCTGAGTGCGGCACTCATCTGTGGGTATACTGTTTGAATTTTTCATGGTGTCTATTTAAAGAAAACAAAGGGCAATAGCAGAAAGTAGGGCAACGGGAATGAACGATGGACTCAATTAACAAATGAGTAGACCCTGTGAACAGAATGACCCAAGCTCTTTCATCACAGTCCACACACTTCCCATAACCTCTGTAACACAAGCCTGGGCTGAGATCTGCTTCAGGGAACCAGAGTGACAGGGTTCAAAGAAAAACCACAGAGCATTTTCTGCCATAATAAGGTCACACACTGAAATGCCTATGGATGCCAGGCAGGCACTGTGAGTGTGGGAAGCTGCCCAGGGGTGGCAAAGCTGAATCAAAGGTTCTGCCATGCATAGGGTGAAGCCATGACTCTGCAGAAGTGCAAGGCTGCTAGATTTAATCACATTTCCAAAGCAGTTATATACCCACCACAGGCAACTGGGGAGAGGGTGCCTTTGGGAGTGCTGGACATGCAACATAGGCCCGAGTTTGGATTCCCAGAACCCATGTATAAAGCAGGGTGACAGTACACCGCAATCCTACAGAAATCCTACAGACAGGAGGATCCTTCGGGCTTGATAGACAAGCAGTCTTGCTGAATCAGTGAACTCCAGGTCCCGTGAGAGACCCTGTCTCAAACCAAGATAGAGAGTGACAGAGGAGGACTTTCAGAGCCAATGTCTGGCCTCAATGTGTGCACGTGCACACACACAAAAATAAATCCAAAACAGTATGTGAAATCCTTCTCCTTTGCAAAATAAGCACCTTCTAAAGACTCCAACCACATAGTGTGGGCCAAGGAAACACACCATGACTTTGTAATTTTAAGGCAGAACAGTTGCATCTCCATCCCAGAGATGTGAGGCCTGCTTTAGGCTGTGCTTAGATGAGAAATAAGCATCAGGACCCACATGCTAAGAAGGGGGATTTTATCATTTTCCCCCAAGTCTAAGACAATTAAATGTGATGATGGTGTTTCCAAGGTCATTTAAGTCTGAAACCTTTTCCTCTTGGAGCTGTGTGTTAACAGATTTGAGGAGCTATGAAAGGTCTGTCAAGCCCATATAAAAATGAGGAATGGGGGTGGGGTGTATGGGGCAGACAGGACAGAGAGTAGAGCATTGGGCTAGACCACACAAGTGACAGCATCACATCTGCCTTAGGACAGGAAAGAGGCCAAAGAGAGGAAGTCAAATGGTCATATGTATTATTATTATTATTATTATTATTATTATTATTATTATTATTATTATATAGTTTTAGGAATTGAACCCAGGGCCTCCTACATGCTAGGCAAGCACTCTACCACTGAGCAATGTCCTCAACCCCTTCCAACCAGCTTTCTGTTTATTGCTCTGCCTACTGAATCCCCGTTTCCATTCTAGTTTGATTAGAACTATCTGAACCCATCAGAATCAGCAGTGTGAGAGGCCAGGAGATGTAGATCAGGTGATGGAGTCCTTGACCAGCATGCAGGCCCCAGGTTCAATCTCCGGCATAAAGAGGGTGTGATGATGCATGCCTGTAGTCCCAGGACTCTGTAGGTGAAGACAGGAAGACCAGAAGTTCAAGAGGCCAGCCTAAGCTATAATCAGCCCATCTGAAAAAAGTTATGTACATACACACACACATTCACACACACATACACATACACATTCACACACACACGTGGTGATATTTTATTTGTGCACCTCAATAAAGCTTGTCTGAAGATCAGAGGGAAAAGCCAGCCGATATATTAAACATAAAAGTCAGGCAGTGGTAGCACACATCTTTAATCCTAGCATTCAGGAGGCAGAGATCCACCCTGATCTCTATGAGTTCAAGGCCACACTGGGAACAGAGCCAGGTGTGGTGACACATGCCTTGAATTCCAACACTAGTTAACCATAGAGGTCTGGAGGTCTGTACAGACAGACAGGAAGTGACAGAGCTGGACAGAAAGAGGAAGTGATGTAGCTGGGCAGAGAGAGGAAGTAAGAGGGCAGGGACAGAAAGGCATATAGGCGTGGGTAGACAGGAAGTAGCTTGTTTTTTGGAAGCCATGGAGTTGGTGAGGTGAGGTTAGCTGTGGCTTTTCCTATTCCCTGATCTCTCAGTTTTTATCCCAATATCTGGCTCCAGGTTTTTTGTTAATTAGACCGTTTAGCAATTCATCTCTCACACACATTCACATACACATACACATTCATACACACATACACATTCACATACACATTCACATATATGTAGCTGGAGAGTTTTCTCTCTGGCTCCCGCCAAGCCCTGGCAGTCCCTTAGCCCACTTATAAAATAAACACACAGATGCTTATATTATTTAAACTGCTTGGCCGTTAGCTCAGGCCTATCATTGTCTAACTCTTACTCTTATATTTAGCCCATTTCTATTAATCTTTACTTTGCCACGTGGCTCGTGGCTTATTGGTACCTTACATCTTCCTTGTCCTGGCGGCTGCTGCAGTCTTCCCCTCCGCCTTCCTGTCCCTTACTTTTCCTCTCTGTTAGTCCCGCCTATACTTCCTGCCTGGCTACTGGCCAATCAGTGTTTTATTTATTAGCCAATCAGAGCAACACATTTGCCATACAGAACATCCCACAGCACATATACATACATATACATTCACATATACATACACATTCACATACAGTGGTGGTTTGAGAAATGTCACCCTCACCCCCACCCCTGTAGTCTTGGTCATTTGAACTTATGCTTCCCAGTTGGTGGCGCTATTTGGAGAGTAGGATGAAGTCCTTCTGTGGGGATGGGCTCAAGAGCTTAAAGCCTTACCCTACTTCTAATTTACTCTTTCTGCTTTCTGTTGGTGGCTTAAGTTGTGATCTCTCAGCTTCTTGTTCCTGTGCCATGCCTCCCTGTCACCGTCATGAACTCTAATACCTCTGGAACCATAAGCCAAAATACACTCTTTCTTCTATAAGTTGCCTTGGTGATGTTGTTTTATCACAGCAACAGAAAAGTAACTAATATATAATTACATACACATACATATGATAGATATACTATATGAAACAATATATCTACAGTGTGAATAATTTGTCCTCAGTGGCCCCCAGCAGCCTGTCGGCTGAGTGGGCTGATTTCTAAGGCTCTAAAGGACCTCAGCAGGAATCACAGTGCTTCTCTAGAAGCCAGCCCATGACCATTGAGCAAGCCCAGGCAGAAGTGAGATTAATGGCAGTGTCCATATCACCACAGAGGGAGAGAAGGCAATCGTATTAAGAATGATGATGGTAATAGCAGTGCCTAACCCTTCTGAGCATTACAATGGCCAAGGTATTCTAGGAAACAGACGACTAAAAAAGTCACCCCAGTTACAGCATCAGCATGTCTTCTTCCAGTGGAAAAAAGTATCACTTCTCAGAGTCCAGTGACATCTGACGACATGATACATTAAAATATTTCCAGGGCTAGGGAGACGGCTCGATCTGTAAAGGCCTTGCCTGGTGTGATGGCTAATCTTGGTTATTAGTTTTACTCCCCCCCCCCCAAGAGAGAACCTCAATAGAAGAGTTGCTTCTAACAGATTAGCCTGTGAACGTTTTCTTGATTGCTAATTGATGTGGTAGGGCCAAGCCCACTGGGGGTGGCACCATCCCTAGGCAGGTGGGCCTGAGCTCCATAAGGAAGCTAGAGAGCCTGGGAGAGCAAGCCAGAAAGCCACGTTCTTCCATGGCTTCTGCTCCAAGCTCCTGCCTTTCCTGCCTTGGTTTATCTTGATGATGGACTATACCCTGTAAGCTAAAATAAACTCTTTCCTCCTCAAGTTGCTTTTGGTCATGGTGTTTATCACAGCTACAGAAAGCAAACTAGAACACCTCCCAAGAGGACCTGAGTTCAATCCCCAGAACACACATAAAAACCTGGCAAGGCAAGGCATGCTTTGTAACCCTGGCAATAGTAGAATGGGAGGCAGAGACAGATAGATCCCTGGAGATCACTAGCCAGCTAGCCGAGCCTACTTGACAAATATCCAAGCCATTGAGGGACCCTATCACAAAGAAATAGTAGAAGGCACTCAGCGAACAACAGCCAGGATGATCCTCTGCTTCCCACATGCAAGTACACTCACATATACACAAAACAGATTTCAAATACACCATAGTCAACAGAATAATAGTAGAAAGAAAAGATTGCTACAATGGAGTCTTCTTTGAATAAAAGCACACAGGGAGAAGTGCTCAGAACAACTGTCAACTCCGCACCCAGCTGGAAGAAGCTGGCAGGAAGGAACTCATCTGCGCTGGTGAAACAATGTCCTTGGTCAGCCAATCCAGCTTTCCCTGCTTCTGTGAGGAGGAGAAAGGGCTTTACACAGCAAGGCCATTCCTCTTCAAAGAGCCAACTTGGACTAAACTTGTCTCTTTCATTCAGAACTTCCTTGTATTCTTGGCCTAGAATAGGCCAGGACAGTCCAACACTGTGACATTTTCACCCTGAGTGAAGGCTGAAATCTCTCTGAATTGTGACCTCTTATTTACAGAGCAGGAAGCTGCGATCCAGGAGGTTAAACAACTAATCCTACCATGATAAAGCAGACCGCAGGAATGAATGGGTCAAGGCCAATGCCAAGGTATTCTTCTTTCTTTTTAGCCCATTGGTGTGTGTGTGTGTGTGTGTGTGTGTGTGTGTGTGTGTGTGTCTGTGTGTGTGTATGGTGCAGGAGCATGGGGAGGCCAGAGGTCAATGTCAATGGTCTTCTTCAGTCCCTCTCTACATTAATTTGAGACAAGGTCTCTTTTTATAGCCTTCACTGGCTTGAAACTAGGTATATTGACCAGGCTGGCCTCAAACTCACTGAGATCTACCTGTCTCTGCCTCTCATGTGTGAGGGTTAAAGGCATATGCCACCACTCCAGATTCTTCATCTTATTTTATAAGACAGGTTCACTAAACTTCAGCTAGTCAGGCTGACCAACAAGCCCCTGGGCTCCTCCTCTCTGTTCTTGCCTCTCCAGGGTTTGAGCTACAAGCCTGTGCCAGCATGCCTGGCTCTTTGGCCCGGACCCTAGGATCCTAACTCAGGTCTTCACGTCTGTCAGCAGGCACTTCGCCGCTGAGCCCCTCTGCAATCATTAATTCATCCTTTGTCACTCCTTCATTTCTTGTGTTTTGGTTTGCCTTGGTTGGTTCATTTGTTAAGCTCCGGAAGGCCTGAAATTCAGATATAACCCAGGCCTTGAACTCATGACAATCCTCCTGCCTCAACCCCCTAGTGCTGGGATTACAGACTTAAGCCACCACCTTCAGTTTACTCTTTCATCTCTAACTGTGGCAGCAAATGCATAATTGTGACGGCAAACTTAAAATGCATGGCATGTGTTTTGTATCTCCATTCCCGTGTTCTTTTATTATTCAGCCGCACGTGAAAACATGTTTGTGTGGCATTTTTGTCAGGATTGGTCATAACATGTTCTCTGCACTTCTTACAAAAGTATAGAGCTCTCTGCTTCAGACAGAGAAAATAGCAGGAAGAATTTCAGGTTGCCAACAGCTCATTACCTAGGTGAAAGCAACCTTGGAATTACCTCAAGTGGGCTCAAATTACACTGTGTCAACTTGCAGATAACCTGTTATCATTTAATACAGGCCCTGGCTGAATTTATAAAACATCTCTGTTCCGAGCTTGACTTCAGAAACAGTTCTAGAATCCAATGAACACCAAGTTTACCAAAAGTGAGAAAAACCCTGGCCACTAAGGGCCATTGAGAGAAATAACAGAATCCTAACATATACCTGTTCACTGATCATTCAAGAAGTGAATCGAGCATTGTGTATCTGCTAGACACTGGCTTATAAATGAGGCTACAGAGTAAACATGCAGGCGATTCCCCAGCCCTCAGGAAGCTTGTGCTCTGGAGAGACTGAGGACACACAAGTTGAGAAGACATCACGTTGTCATAAATACTATAGAGGAACTCAAGTTCAGGAAAGGGGAGACAGCTCAATGGGTAAAGCTCTTGCTATATAAGCATGGAGACTGGAGTTGCAAGCCCAGAGCCCAAGCAAATGCTAGGAAACACATGGTGGTTACCTATAACCCCAACCCTGGGGAGGCAGAGACCGGGGAGCCTCAGAGCAAGCTGACTAGCAAGAGTAGCTAGAATCAGAAAGCTCTGGGTTCAGCAAGAGACCCTGCTGCAATAAATAAAGTTGAGAGAGATCAGGGTTGACACCCGACATCAACACTAGGTCTCTACACACACGTGCAAATGTACACACACATACACACATCTACATACATGCAAACATGAATACATGAATACATATATACACAGCACACACATAAACACATGTGAAAAAATGAAAAGTAAATTCTGACAAAGGGAAGTGCTGGGAAAGATGCTGTATTTGTTAAAAAATGCATGAGTTAACTCAGGCTGTGGTAACAATGCTTAGACTTGATGTATGAGTTAACTCAGGCTGTGGTAACAATGCTTAGACTTGAAGCTTCAACTTATTTTATTATGGTTCTGGAGATGCCAAAGGCTAGGATACCAGAGTCAAGGATGTAGCCTATACAGTTTCCAGGGAAGACTCTCCCCAGGGTTTTCCCCTTGGCTGAGCTCTGGCCACAGTCTGGCCTGGACTTTGCCCTGTGTGTTGAGAGAGCAAGAGGTATGGGGAGAGACTATGAACTAGCTCTATGCATTCTCTTATTATGAGGACACTAATCACACTGTATTAGGGCCCTAGCCTCCTGACCTCAATTAGCCTTAATTATATATGTCATTAGCCCAAACACAGTCACAAGGGTACTGGGACTTTAGCAAAGGAATGTTTAGAGGGACACATGCATTCAATCTGTAACATGCAAGATGATAGATGTGGTAGCTAGTGTCCACAATAGGCCCGAGTAGCCTTTATTACTTGACATTTGTGCCTTTGGGCAGTCTCCTCTCACATATATTAGGAACGACCTTGGCATAATAGAATCTAGCAGAGAATAAGGGGTTTGACTTCCAAGGCTGGATCTTGAAAGGTCCACATGCTGGCCTTGAACTTGTCAGGATCCCCCTACCTCCGACTCCAGAGTGCTGAGGAACAAAGGATGAACAGCACCCCCACAGCTCCTTGTTGGCACTAGATCACTGGCTCTGCTCATTTGTCTGTCTCCTCCCACCAGAGCATAAGTTAGATGGTGAAAAGGATGTTCATGTTCATTGGGCCAGGTCATAACACAGTGTGACGCATGCCTAATAAATATTTGCCAAGTGACTTTAAAAAGCCCTGCAGAGTAAAGACAAGATACTTCAGGACACGAGCAGGTGGAGAGAGGTAGTAGCTAATGTGCTATGCCTAAGATAATGAGAACTTGAGGTGCTTGGAGAGGAGAGAAGGGAAAAACATAAGCAGCATGTAGAGAGAAGTGCTCAACATGGCTAAAAGCTGCCTAGGAGGAAAGGTCTTCCTTTGGGGTGGTGCCAAAGAATTGGGGGGGGGAGGTGGAATTGGAACTGTTGAGAACTGTTAGGCTAGTTTTCTGTGAGGTGTGCAAGATACGCGGAAACTTCCATTTCCACAAACTGCTCACACCAATTCCTCCTTGCTCATTAATGCTTAGCAAGCTGGCAGAGTCAACACGCCAGAACATAGAAGCCGAGGTCCGAGAGCGCGGCTGACATCCAAGCTGCACATGTCGTCTGTGTCGCCCTGTGTATCTCTTTAGCTGGCTTCCTTTGAGTGGAATGGTGACTTGAACAAGGACCAGAGTTTTTAATTAATCAGACACTGTTTCACAATGGCTGTGCTCCAGCTCATCTCAGGGCAGCTGCTTCCTTCCACGTTTCTCAACTCTTATAATTATTATCAACATCCATGCCTACATGGCAGTGAGGCAAGCCGGTCAACCTCGCTATGACCTCGGTGCTAAGCAAGCCCTTCGGTTTCTCACTATTTTAATCCTGTAGCCCTCGGACCCGACTCTGCCATCTCTTTCTAATAGAATTGGCTTATTTAAAGCAGGGAGCCATTCAGATTTGCTTTCTACCAAATCTTGCTAGAGCTTTGTTCTCCGGGAGTGCTGAAGGCAGAGAAATGTCTTTAAGGAACAACAAAAAGTGGCCGTTCCTATTGGAGCATGGCCAGAAAATTAAAATACAGAGATAAGAATCCAATTGTGCATTGCTCATATAAAATCACATTGTTATTGTGCATACAATGGTGGTTAAGCCTATTCAGAGAAAGAAAAGAAATGTGTAGCCTAAAGGCCTTATTCTTAAAAAGCACACGCATGCATGCACACACACACACACACACACACACACACACACACACACACCATATCCTACTATCTGGCTATCATTTTTATGTCTTTATTTTATTCTCACTATATTTCATCTCACATTAATAGTATACCACCTACTAAAATAGCCAAATGGCTCCTTTTCCTCCCAGCTTCCTTTATTCAGAAGGTCTACTGATGCCCTGAAACCCTGCCTCATAGAAACCCCCTTTCCCTCTTCTCCTTGCCTAACCTTTGACCTTCCATCTTGAAATCATTATTCTTTTAGAAACTCCACTCCATAAAGGAGTCTGTTTGGTGGGGCACAGAGGCAGGAAGGAGAGCTTCTGCACTGTTACCCTACATTCATTTTGAGACCTCAACTCAAGCCAAACTGGGATTTATGACTTCAACCCTAAAAAGAATTTCAGAACAAGCTGGTTTATGTAGCAGAGTTGGGATTTAATAAAGACATTTTGATACAGGCAAAGAGAGGTGCTCAGAAGGAGTTGAGATGGCCTCAAAATGATGGGTGCAGGTTTTTCTGTGAAGAGCCCCCCCCCCACCCCTCCATCACCTTGACAATAGTCACATGCACCATTTTAGTGAGTTTGAAGTTGCTATCTTCAAAGGGTTGCTAAGAAACCTGATGAGATCACCGGGTGGTTCTAGGGAGTACCCGCCAGGATTTCAGTTGATAAGATCCCCCAGGATGCAGGAAGCTAGGATATGTTCACTGCCAACAAAGTTGACCGTTTGAGATTCCCAGGCAATGCACGGTAAAAGGAGTGAGGCCTGTCCAAGGTCACTGTTACAGCAGACACTGCTGATTTTCCTGGAACATTTGCTTTTCGGTTGGTAAAGGGCTTTAAACAGACTCAGGGGTAAGTAATGACTGGTCAAGAGTGCATACTGCTCTTCCAGAGGACCAGAGTTCAGTTCTCATCACTCACAAAGAAACCAGTGAAGTGTGGTATCATGAAAATACAGAGTCCTCAGCACGGCTGCCAAGACCAACCAGCAGCACCGGGGAGGGAGAACTCAGACATGAACACCTCCACAGTGGCTGTACAAGTTTGCACTCCCACCAGCAATGGAGGCGTGTTCCCCTTGTTCCACATCCTCGCCAGCGTAAGCTGTCACTTGTGTTATCGATCTTAGCCATTCTGACAGGTGTAAGATGGAATCTCAGAGTCATTTTGATTTGCATTTCCCTAATGGCTAAGGATGTTGAACAATTCATTAAATGTTTCTCGGGCATTTGAGATTTCTCTATTGAGAATTCTCTGTTTAGATCTATACTCTATTTTTTAATTGGATTATTTGGTTTGTTGATGTCTAGTTTCTTGAGTTCTTTGTATGTTTTGGACATTAGTCCTCTGTCAGATGTGGAGTTGGTGAAGATCTTTTCCCATTCTCTAGGCTGACATTCTGTCCTATTGGCAGTGTCCTTTGCCTTACAGAAGCTCTTCATTTTCATGAGGTCTCATTTATTAATTGTCACTCTTAGTGCCTGGGCTATCAGTGTTCTGTCCAGGAAGCTGTCTCCTGTGCCAGTGTGTTCAGGGCTGTTCCCCACTTTCTCTTCTGTCAGGTCCAGTGTGTCTGGAAGCCAGAGCCAACCTACAGTATCTTTGGAGGCTGAGGAGCCGGTAAGGTGAGGTTGGCTGTGGTTTGTCCTATTCCTCTGATCTCTCGGTTTTCACCCCAATATCTGGCTCCAGGTTTTTTATTAATAAGACCATTTAGCAATTCATCTTACACCTCCAAGCCCACCCCCAGTGTTATATATGCTCCTACAAGGCCTCAGACCCTAATCCTTCCAAAACAGTTCTGCTAACTGGGGACCAAGCATTCAAATATTTGAGCCTAGGGGGGCCATTCTCATCCAAACCACCACACCCAGGTACAGAGTAGCTTCTGTGGTTCCCACTGCTAACTTCCCCTTTCTCCTTTTCTTAAAACAGTTACAGGTTTTATCTGGGGATCTTCTCCCTCCAACCTTACCACTACAGATAAAGCCACATTCAGAGAGCTTCAGTCAAACACGGAACTGATTGGCTTAGAGATAACATGGGAGTGAGGGTGTCCAATCAGAAGGAGCCCCAAGACTGGAAAACAATCTTGCCCTTTTGTACAGATCTAGAGTCTGGGAGGAGAGGAGACAGACTGCTCTAAGCCAATAAGCTGGCAGAGGCGGGAGGTGTGTTGAGTGAAAGGAAAGAATGAAATCCTGATGACATCGGCTATGATTCCAAATAACTAAAAGCAAACCTACTCTTGAACATCTGATTGGCTGAGCAATGAACTCCCCTTCTGCTTAAATGATTTTTATTTGTCTGCTCTGCAATGCACAACCCAAAGGATTCTAGACCATTGTTGCTGTTGTTGTTTTGCTCTATTGGCTCTTTGTTCTTTGGGGAGCCCACCACCCAGCCCCCAAAGAAATCACACAGAGGCTTATTCTTATTTATAAATACCCAGCCTTCACTTGGCTAGTTTCTAACCAATTTTTCTTAACTTAAATTATCCCATCTACCTTTTGCCTCTGGGCTTTTATCTTTCTTTTTACCTTTCTTTCTTACTCCATTGCTGGTTGAGTAGCTGGCTGGCTGGCTCCTAATGTCCTCCTCTCCTTCTCCTACACCTCGATCTTTTTCCCCAGATTTCTCCTCTTATTTATTCCCTCTGCATGGCAACCCCTCCTCTACCTCTCTCCTACCTAGTTATTGGCCGTTCAGCTCTTTATTAGACCAATCAGGTGTTTTAGACAGGCAAAGTAACACAGCTTCACGGAGTTAAACAAATGCAAATAAAAGAACGCAACATATCTTTGCATCATTAAACAAATATTCCACAGCATAAATGAATGTAACACATCTTAAAATAATATTCCACAACAAGCCACAGCTTCTTTGTCATTTAAGTAATTTTTGTTAATTATTTGAAATATGTCATACTTGAATATAAAGTATTTTGAGCATATCACCCCCACTGCTTCCCTCCAATGCCCCCTACACCTCAATACACCTCCTGCTCAACTTCATATCTTGTTTTCCTTTTAGAATAATAACCACTGAGTCCAATTTATACAGCTCATGTACACATGGGTATGGGCTATGACCTGGACCAAGGACAGCCTGGCATTGGCCACACGCTCATAGAAAAATGACTCTCTTTGCTTCAGCAGTCATTAATTGCCGATAGCTTCTCACCTAGGAGTAGGGCTTTGGGAGCCCCTCCCCTATTTGTGCTAGGTGTTTGACTGGCACACAGCTTCTTAATCTGTAGGTCAAAACTCCATATAGGGTAGTTTAAATAAACATCAGGGTCACAAAATAAATGGCAACAGTAAAAGATTTGTGAATGTGCAATGGTCAAAACTTTTTTAAAAAAGTAAACACGCAGTGGGTCCAGAGTGCTTCCAGTAGCATTTACTACATCACATCATGTGACCTCACGGCAGTCTTGGTTCTGAACTCACAATGTGAGCGCTTTGTGCTGAGTATGCTGTCACATCACGTGACACCAAGGAGTGCTGCCTGGCAGACCTCAGGCTCTAGGCTATCTCAACATTTAATAAAGTTTCCTGTCCCTTTAAAAACAACAGTTTAGTTATGAGAAACAGACAGTTTTTATTTTCCTTCTGTCACTCTCCCAGCATGTACCTCTTAGTGTATCTTTGTGTGGTTTTGTCTTAGAATATTTGGTTCTAAAAATGGCTATTTGGGTTGTTAACTTGAGTTTCATAAAAACTCAAAATTAGATGAAATTTGGCTTGGGATTAGAACAGACTTTCCAACAATTTCTGAAATGACCCTAAACAAACTTCAGCCATTTTGAACTACATATTCACATGCAGCAGCATTCTCAGCATTGGCAGTAATAAAATCAGAATATGGATTGACTCTGGGAGTACCGAAGCTGTTCTAGGTCCTATAGTATCAGATAACCAGACAGGGTTTAATGCTTGATGTGAAAATAAACAAGCATGCCCATCTCATTAGTATGCAAATTTTCTTTCCTCTTTAACAAATTAATACAATTGTATGCATGCTAACAAGTTGTTTGAAAATTAATTTCTTTATCATTTTACCATCAGTAAATGTTCATTTTGTATACCTATTTATGTGCCCACATACCTGGTCTCCCATAAAAATTTCTCAGGCGAAAAGGGTAGAAACAGATAAAAACAAGATCCAAAACATTTCCATACCCACTTTCCATGGCACTGCCTACCAAGATGTGCCATGAAACAGTATTTTTCTTTTACTTGGAATCTTGGTGGTGGTTATTTCCAGGCCATTCTCCATAAACGGTGTTTGTCTCTTACATCTATGGGTATTGATCTAGTTTATATCTTACCTGTTTCAAGGTCAACAGTGTCATACTCAGAATAATTTCTTTGTCAAGAATCCTCTTAACATGGTCAAGGACAACAATGTGTAATTACAGTTGAATTCATCTGAACCACCAGTCGTGTTTAGAGGTGATGGGGTAAGGATATATGTTAAATTCTCATCATAAAAAGAATTTAGACAGATTCATAATACCAGTGCAGTGTGTGACACCGGGAATGGATACCCAATAGTACAGAGTCCTAACAACATTGCTTTTCACCCGGGGCGGGGGGATATCAGAGCTCTCACCAGATTGTTCTTGTTCTGACAGTGGCTGGCAATACTTGAAAGAATGTTCACCTCACCAACTGGAGCTTCTAATACAACCCCCTCTCCAATAAGTGCAAAGTCATGATTCCCATAGTCTGAAGTACAGATGTAGCCATGAGGATAATAGTAAGGACATTGAAAATGGGACTTCCTAGGAGTCTCCTGAAGGATGGCAGCCATGATGGGTAGTCAACACCTTCTCAGTAAGAACAAGTAAGTGGGAAACCCAAGGGCAGACAGGAAATGTCAACACTTGGCAAAACTTCAGTCTCCCACCACTAGGCTCCTCCCTTCTCTCTGTGTGGCTTCTCTTCTCTCCATAATTCATCCCTTAACCCCCAGAAGCCCACTTCCTGCCTTTGACCCTCCATGAGGCACCCAATTCACACCCCCTCTGAAGAACATCTTAAAGTCAAAGAATGTAGTGTTTCTTTCACTCTTTCAGCTTCACTCAATAAAATTTCCATAATCTCATAGAATTATGACAGCCAGAGCATTACTAAGTTAGATGTGGAGCCATGTACCTTATAGGGCAGTTGACATGGCAGACTAACATCCTTAAGCATGGCTTTCTGGGAAAGATGACAGGTTAGAAGAAGCTGTATCCATGTGATTTAGTGAATGGGAAGATGCAGAATAATGGAAGAATAGACTCTAGCCCTTGGAGCAGGAAGGACAAACATCAGCTTCTACAAGTGACAGATGGCAAGGTGGCAAACCCTAACTCATAGGCTGCTCAGAAGTCAGTACAGAGTCTAGAGGGCAGTTATCAAATGGTCAGCCCAGAAAAGGAGCCCAATAAACACACGGAATTATTGTTATTTCTAATAATAACAGCAACAAAGGACATGAAACCAACAGGTAATAATAACAGGATATTTGTCTGTTGTTGAAAAGATTTAATTGTGAGGTAACCACAGGGGGAAGGACCTAGTCAACAATTTGCATTTTACACCCACATTTTTGGCTGTCAGGCTTTGTGCATACCACATTGTGTATCTATCACTATAGTAAATTTCCAGATTGCCTTTTCCAGGATCCCTCAGCTCTGAAATTAGAAATCCTTAGTATATTGCAGGTAATTACCACAAGCAATGTGAAACAATGCCCCAGCCAAAGACCCAACACAAAAGGCCTTTCTCCTCTTTTCTTGGGAGATTTGCTTTGTGAATAAATTGCTTTTCCTTAAAGGTCACTTTGTTGTTGTGGAATACCTTGCTCCTAACACTGCCCTCTTACTGTAGGAAGCTACACAAAGGACGTTTAAGCAATATTTCCTACCTTTTTATCCATAACATTATCATACTTCTCCTACTGGAAAAACAACTCAAGCTGTTTCATGAATTCATGAGGGAGTCTGCCTGGAAAAAGAAAGTGTTATCCAAGATCAAAACAGTAAACCGTATTTTATATATCTTCCATTTGGGTAAGATACAAGAGTCTATTGCAATGGGTGTTTATTGAATATTTACTATATACTGGGGAAAACACATTCAAGGTTTTTAATGTATCATCTAATTGAGTCCTAAAATTTATTTTATGAGACTAGTTATTATTAGTCTCATTTTATTTTATTTTAAGATTATTGTTTATTTATGTGTCTACATGTGTGTCTATGTGCATGCCCAAAGAGGCCAGAAGAGGGCATCTGAAGTTGGACCTAGAGTTACAGGCACTTGTGATCCACAAGATATGGGTGCTGAGAACCAAACTCAGGGCCTCTGTGAGAACAGCAAATGTTCTTAACCACTGAGCCATCTCTCCAACCCTTAATTACAATCATTTTAAGAAAATAAGACAACAGTCAGGTGTGGTGGCATTTGAGAAGAGGAGACCAAAAAATGAGGCATCCAAAGCAAACCTTTGCTACATAGTGAGTTTGAGGTCAGCCTGGACTACATGGGACACTGTCTCCAAAACAGAAGAAAAAGACAACAAAAGCTCACAAAGTCTTTGGGCTATTTCTTAACTTGGGGGGGAGGGGGAATGTCAGATGACTAGAACAAAGGATCTTCTCCAATCTAAGCTCAGTCATCAAATGAACTAGATCCAAACTTTTGACTATGGTACTTCAAAAAAAAATAGGTTGGTGATGTGGAACAATTTTTTTGTACGCTATGAATATATATTACTCTCATTGGCTAATAAAGAGTTAACTGCCTATAGCTAGGCAGGATTTTTAGGGCGACAGGATGCTGGGAGGAGGAAGAGCAGAGTTACAAAAGTCTCAGGAGTCATGAGGAGATGCAGAGGAAGCAGGAGATGAACGTGCTGTACTGAGATAAGGTACTGAACCACATGACAGAATATAGATAAAAATATGGATTAATTTATGTTGTAAGAGCTAGTTAGTAACAAGCCTAAGCTATCAGCCGAACATCTATATTTAATAAGTTTCTGTGTGGTTATTTGGGCAGCTGGCTGGCAGGACAGAGCTGACCAGTGGTCCCAATGAAAATCTCCACCTACAAGTTGGGAAATGTAAATCAGAATAGTTTTGAGCAGCTGAAAGAGGACATCTGACTCCTATAGACATGTGATCTCTACTCTCTGAGTCTTCTTCACAATATCCAAGCTGACCTTCTCATTCCTGAAGATAAGAACCTGAGAATGTCTCAAACCAAAGGCAAAATGTATCATGAAGAAGTAAGATGCGCACATAATTATCTAGCAAAGACATATACTGTTTCCTTCCACCCTCCCTGTTTCTGAGATGAGTGACAATCTAATTTCTCAAATAACAACAGAGAGTCCTGCGCTAGAGAGGTGATTCAGTGGTTAACAGTGCTGGCTGCTCTGGCAGGACTTGAGATCAGTTCCTAGCACTCACATGGCAGCTTACAACCATCTGTAACTCCATTTCCAGGGGCTCTGATGCCCTCTTCTGGCCTCTGTGGATACCAGACACACATGCATGCAGAGACATGCATGCAGGCAAAACACTCTTACACATAAAATAAATAAATCTTTGTTTTTAAGAATATAAGGTCCTAGCCAGGCAGTGGTGGCTCACATTTTTATTTTCAGCACTCAGGAGGCAGAGACAGATTGATCTCTGAGTTCAAGGACAGCCTAGTCTACTAATTAACTTCCAGGACATCCAGGGCTACACAGAGAAACTGTGTCCCAGAAAAAAAATAAAAGAATATAAAGCCTGAGAGGTTGACTCAGAGACCAGCGCTGTATTTGCCCTTTGGGATGTTTGCTTTGCTCTGTCTAATTGTATTAAAACATTTGAGTGAACATTTAAAAATTAGGAGATTGAGCAAGGCACAGTAATGCCCTTGTTGCCCCAGGAACCAGGAGGCTGAGACAGCAGGATTGCTTGAACAAAGAAGTTTGAAGCCAGCTGGGCAACATAGTGAAACCCTGATTCAAAAGAAAGTTTAAAAGAAAGAAAAGAAGCGTGAATTAAAAAAAAAAATACATGCTAAAAATTGGGATCTCTAGATTCTACTGAAAATTGTAAATTTCTGGAAACACTATCCCCTCATGACAACCAGTAACTAACTCCATTGCCCATCCCCCTCCACTACCCTACCTACCCAAGGCCCAGTCTCCCCGCCATCTG